>ML808406.1:78471-115470 GCA_009831015.1 Picea engelmannii
TCTCTTGGTGTAGAGGATCCATGGGCATTGCTGCCCTGGATTGTTGACTATGTAACCCTGTAACCCCCTGTGTGCAAAGAAAAAAACAAGTGGGAGAATGTTGGGTATGTGTTATATTCTTTGCACGAGTAGTAGTGTCTGAGTGCTTGCGCCGGGCGCGCAGGGGGGTAAGAGGGGGGGCCGCTAGGCCCCCCCTCGGGGGGTGCAGGGGGGCGAAGCCCCCCGCGCGGGTGTTCAGGGGCAGCGTCCCCGAATTTTTTTTTTTTGGGCCGACATATTTTCGCCAGTTTCGGGCCGACATATTATCGCCGGGCCAACATATTTCCGGGACGACATATTTCCGGGACCACATGATATTAGGTGGTTTTCGGCACATGGTTTTTGCCGATGGTTTTCTATTTCCGGTTAAGGAATTAGGGTTTTGGACTAATCCAGGTCATTGGGTTAGGGTTTTGGATGCNNNTGGCTCCTATATGTATATTGTATTGTAAACAATGTAACACAATGTGTATCAATATAATATATGCTGGTTTTCCCAGTTTGGGTTTCCAGGTGAAAAATCTCTGTGTAATGTTTGTATTTGCCATTGCATCTTTTCTGTTCTTTTCTGAATATCAGTTTGCAGTAGATATTGTACAAGGTTAGAATTTACAAAACCAAGAGTTTAATCAAACCATGGTGAGATAATCTACCTTCTACCTTGCTAGGCTTGGATTTGACTTGATGAGTCATCTTAGTCAAGCTTTTGTGGAGATAATAAGGTAGATTCAAGGGGCTCCTTCTAGTGAAATGATTCATCAATTTGAAATGTTAGATCATCACCCTATTGTATCTACCTTCACAAGTTATGTAGACAAGAATCGATTTCAGCAGGTGCTGCCATTTCTCCTCAAGATAGGACAGAGGAATGTCCTTCTTCCATATAAGACACTTGTGCTCTAGATTTAAGTAAGATTTGAATTAAACATCTTTAGTGACAGTAGTTTTGAACCAATTCTTTCATGTCCTTGGAAGCTCTGTCACTTCAGCTATGAGAGCTTCATCCACCTAGAATTCATCTTGGCCAATCATTGTCTTTCTTCCATCAAATTTCAGAGCAAAATCTTCTGCTACTTACTGGTGATATCCTTGGAGCTTTTCACAAAACCTGTAGCATCCAACGTCCTTGAAGAATCGGCACACGTCAGGGTGTGATTCAAGGTAGTCGATATCATCCAGCTCCTTCTTGAGGGTAGGTCCTCCTCTCTTCATTGGCTAAACTATTTCTCTTCACCTTCAAATGGGAAAATTCGAGCTTGGTGGAGACAACACATCACATAATTAGGGGGGTTTGGGCTTCAGCTACGACAGAGGCCAGAAATGCGGAATAAAATCAAGGCAAGCCCTGATTTTGAGGGATGTGATGGCAATTGGGATTTGAAAAGATCATGATTTTGTATACTTCGATGAATAGGAAAGTACTAACCATGTGATCTCATGAAACTTAAGTTAGAATGATCAAGTCATAATCGACATCCCTCCTTTCTTTTCGGCGGCTAAAAGAAATGATAATTCTTCACTCCGATGGTTCAAACATGTGATCAGATGTGTTGATCATTTCAAAGATGCCTACGATTTCGGTAGCTAAGAGAGCCCCGAATTTCGCGTTTAATCTGCGGGAAGCTAAGGATTTCGGTGGCTTAGAAGCCCTTTTGAAAAAGGCATTAGCCACCAAAACTGAGTTTTGACTTTTTGGAATGAAAAAACAAATCAAATGTTTTTCAAAGTTTATTTACAAGTTGGAACTCATTAAAATGAGCCCCAAAAATTTAGAAATGTATTTTTCAATGACCTCCTATCACCTAAAATAAACAAATTTGACTATGTTATTTGAGGAGATAATAGAATCCACATATAATAATCTGAATCATCAGATCTCCTATCTTTATAGGACACTAATAGGTGACTCCACTGGAATGAGACAAATTAAATGGCTATGAAGGCTATCCTGGCCAGGAGGTTTGTCCCACTCAATTTCTCAGCCATAGAGGATTATCCACATCATGTACCTCTTATTAATGAATGGCAAGATCTGTGGCCCAGATTTTATGAAGGTAAAGATGACACCCCTGTTGAGCATGTTCATGAATTTCATAATTTGATGTAGCAGCTTGACATCCATCATGAAGATATATTGATGAATATGTTCATGTATTCATTGGATGGGGATGCACGTAAATGGTATTTCTCATTACCCCCTTCCATCATTTCATCCTTGAAGTATTTCCACAGAGTATTCAATGAACACTGCAAAAGGTTTTATCCCTCTGAAATTATTTGTCATAACTGTTGTGAGGGATATGTAGAATGTGCTCAAGATTTGTTAGATTGCTCTGTTGAATATAAAGATGAAAGCAATTTTATTCACTGTCCAAATGAAATTATTGATGAAGATCTAGAAAGTATGGATGATGAGGACCTGTCTGAAGCACTTTATCATTTTTCTTCTCAAGTTTATTGCCATGATGATCAAGGGATGTTAGTTGTAGATGAAATCAATGAAGAAATCATAGTAGATTCCCATGATATCTCTTCGAAAACAAATAATGATTCATCTGCTCCTTTGTGTACAACTAATGAAAATATTCAGCATCATGGTCAATCTGCATAAGAGAAAGAAAACAAATGTTGTTTTATCCAAAGGAAACACAGACTACCTCCTCCTTTAACTGAAGAAGAGATAGATCAGCTCTTGAACAGTTATGTTACAGCCCTTGCTTACACAGATTTGTAGCATTCACACAGTCCTGAACATGTGAGTGAAACTTCTTCTATTACTGAAAATGAAAATCTGAGTTTAAATGATGATAGCCATGGAACTTTACATGAAGTTAGTAAAGCAATTTATGATGATGGTTTCCTGCCAGAGGATCAGCTTGTAGACACTGCTTTGTTTCATGAAGAAGATAGAGATGTCATGTTTAATAACCTTGAAGAATGCTTGTTGTTCAAAGATGCTTTAGACTATGATTTGGAGGAGTGTAGATCTGAGATAGATAGCTTCACAGTTGATATTCTGAGCATTTGTCTGACTGATGACACTTTTGTTTTAGCTGTTGAACCTAGATACGATGAGTCAATGATGATTACATGGTTTTTTATTTAGAACAGTTTGTTGCGGGTTTTTCATGGAGGGATGATGGTCTTCATACAAATTTTAGAAATCTTAATATATATTCCATAGCAGATGATCTTGAAGGGTGTTCATATATTCTCTTTGAGAATGATCATGAGCATAATGATGTAGAACGAAGAGTAGTCCTAGATGTTTTAAAACCTTAGGACCAAATATTTTTCCAAGATCCTTTTGCTGGCCTCTTAGAGTCATTTCATGGAGGAGTATGCTATGCCATGAATGTTTTTTCACTAGATTCGAGAAAAAGTTTGAACATTTATGTTCAACAACATTTCAAATGGGAGTTGTCATTTTCCTTTTTTAGCCTGCTCAAAGAAAATGTGAGCAAGATTCGAGTCAATATCCAGTTACGGGATTGGCTTCATTGGCATTTTTGTATAATTTGATTCAGCAAGGATTTTCAGTAGATTAGAGTAGGTGTGTGCAATAAGCTTGCTGGAAAAGCATCATTTTCATCATTTTTGTCAATTTTAGTTTTCATTTTCATTTAGTTTTAGTTGAAGGTCACAGATCAAAGAAGATTGTAGAGGTTAAAGGTTGGGAGCAGCCCTAGGATAAGGCACTGAAACTACAAGAGTTCTTAGAGCCTCACAGGGAGGACTCTATCCCCCATGGAGCCTATGTTAGCACAAGATTGGTTTATGCCTCAGCTTTGCATAAGTCCTTGATTATTCATTTTGGCAAATGAATATAATTGTTATGGGATATTTTATTTATTTTGGGGAAAATTAAAATTATATTGGGTTATGCCCAATCTTCAAGAACAAGCATTGACAACACTCTCACAAGGTTCCAAGCATCAAGATCACCCACAATTTTTCATAGGATTTAAGCTACCAATTTCACGCAGACACATAGACGTGTGCTACCTAAAGATGCTACCGAAATTTTGGTAGAGACCAAATTGTGCAAAATTATTTTGCAAGGACGCTTCTGCGATTTTTGAGTGACTAACTTAAAAATTGGATTGTGAACAATTGAGAAGGAATTTTTGAAAACTGGACATTTTTGTTCATAACATTCCAAATAACAAAAACCTGTCTTAGTTTTTCAAAATGTGTTATTTTTTCAGAGATATTAGACATATAAGTGGCGCTACCAACTGTTTTACAACGACGCTACATAATTTTCTGTAGCGGTCATGGTTTTGATATTCGCCTTGTTGGGAGGTTTCCACCTGTCAAGGAGGATTCAAATGGATTCTAAAGGATCATTTAGATGTCAAGGGACACCTGCACCTAATATTTAGCTCCATCAAAGGCCTCATGCAATGAGGTGGAAACAATTTATTAATGACTTCCAACAAATTCCTGAAAATTAGCAGTTTGTTGGTTTTTTGTCTCTTTGATTGTTGCCACCTATCTCCAAGGTTTAGAATCCAATGGAGGATATGGGATTCAAACTCCTAAGGTTATTTGGATGTTATTTTCCATTTAAGGAGGGAGATATCTCTTGGAGCAGGGGGGTTCGTGAGCCAAGAGAGGCTAGAGAGGGTAGGAGCAGGCGGTTTTCCTATGTGTGTTCATTTGTAAGCCTATGGACATTTTATGATTGTAAGCATTACTACTATTGGAGACTCATGAGAGCTATGATTTCAGATTGTAACTCTTTTGTTTATATTTCTTCTTATTTGAATATATTGTATATTTGAGGATTAAAGGCTGTCAATGATTTATGGATCCCTAAGCAGCAGAGAATCTGTTGTATTTTTCCCATCAGTCATTGTTTATATTCAAGTATTTGTTGATTCATTAAATTGAGAGGATATCTATTTAGTGAACATTCTACCTTATGTTTTCCTTCTTCATACTTCCACTTATCAAAATATAATCTTGTTTTCTGTTGAGAAGCTTTTGTGTCTTCAATGAGTAGGATGTTTGTGACTCCGTTGCCCATTGGTGTAGCCTCCTGATCTATAGTTTGCAACCCTCTCTCTTTCTTTATCCATCTTTTTGATCCACTTATTCAAAACCAAAATTATCTTTTATATTCTGATGGGTGTTGAGATTACACTTTAGCAGTCAAAGTGTGACTTTCAGTGCTAACACTACCTTTTTTACCTTTTTCAACAACTATCACTAGAATCTGGCAACGCAATCGTTGGAAAAATTACAATTTTACAGTGCTCAACTCATGTTTTTGAATGCATAAATCAGTTCAACACTCTCAAAATCCCCTTGGGCACATGTTATATGCAATCTTAACCACTAAAATATGCAATTCCAACTATTTTTCTAAAATTTTGGCCGGATTTTGGATGAAACCCATAGGAAAAATGCTTGGAAAAAGGAAAAAATGTAGAATGTTTAGACTATGTCAAAAGGTTTTCGCTCAATTGGTTGAGAGTGGAAATGTTATGCTCTCCACCTAGGTTCAAATCCCACTTGAGACATGTTCACTCTTAATGAGCCGATTGTTGATTGGGACACTTCACAAGCCAATTATCTATGGCACTAGCAAGGTACTAGCAATATCATTCTCACTTACGATTAATGGTCGGACAAGACTATATATATATATATATATAACAAAAGGTTTTCGCTCAATTGGTTGAGAGTGGAAATGTTATGCTCTCCACCCAGGTTCAAATCCCACTTGAGACATGTTCACTCTTAATGAGCCGATTGTTGATTGGGACACTTCACAAGCCAATTATCTATGGCACTAGCAAGGTACTAGCAATATCATTCTCACTTACGATTAATGGTCGGACAAGACTATATATATATATATATATATATATTTATTTCCTTCCAAATCCAACATGTGCATTGCAAATGAACTTGGTGGTGATGGAAGGATGAAATTTTGAAATCATTACCCCAACAACCAAGGGAGGCATACCAAAGTACACTACAAAAATTATCATAGACCACATAATCAAGAAGAATTTACAAGCTTTGTGGTAGATGCTTAGTAAATTTTTATTAGATTCATAAAAAAAAAGATGCGTTTCAATTATTGGGAATTTAAGCATGTTAGAAGGTTATAAGGTTGCACACATGGTCACCAACCACACTATTATAATAAGTCCCTACACATTCATTCCTTAGGCCACCCCTTTACCTCAATGGAAGAAAACTAGAATAGTTGTTGAACTTGTTAATCTTAGAGGAGGATCTGTCCATCCCCCTTCCATCTCACCATCTATGAATGATGAGCAAAGTGTTAACCCATGCCCTCAATACTGGTGCACTTTCTATATTATTACCTTGTGAGAATGAGGGAAGTTGTACTCCCATAATTCATGAATATGGCCAAGTACAATTGTCACACTGGGTGGAATGATTGTGAAAATAATTGAAGGATGGGGTTAGATATCAAGAGTTGCGTGCTCTAGTATGCATCCTCATTTGAAAGATTTCAGAAGAGATTATTCTTGTTTATTGCAATCTCGTTTCAATGTGTCTTAAATCAATGGTTAATTATAATGTTCCCCTCTCCTTGACAAGATAAAATGAGGAATTAATAGTCTAGTCACCCCTCTAGACTATAGTCCAATGGGTAAAAAGGGGCTAGGAGGCGCTAAAGTGTCACTAAAGGACTTAATGTTATTTTATTAAAGTGACTTCGATGAAAGAAGAAAAAGGTTATTTGACTCAAGGATAAATCAAAACAATAACCTTAGCAAAAGCAATGAAGAAACTCAACTAAGAATTAGAAGATGGAGGTATAAAAGAGAGAGGAGGGCACCTCACTCATTCATTCATGTCATATTCACCATTTTCTTCTTGAGCTATGCAACTTACGTTTTGAGGGTTTTGAGTAAGAAATCCTTAGAGAATAGAAAGGAGGTGAAATATCCCTCTCTTCCTGGTCTAAGCTTGGCCAAGGAGGTGAAAGATTCCTCCCTCACCATTCTATTCAGCTACATATGGATTTCTACATTGACAGGAAGAGGCAGGGTGCAGATCAAGAGTTTTTCTGCGTGTGGGGCATACTGTTTGGAGAAGATCAGTTTGATTTGAGGAGAAGAAGGGAGATCTTGGGAAAATCTCTTTCTGGGAAGATTTTCTATGTTCTTGAGCACCTTTCTCATATTCTATTGGAGGGTTTCTCCCGTTCATTATTTTATTGTGGCCTTGGGAAATTTTTTGAAGAGGGCACACTATTCATAGAGGATACATTGAGTTGGAGGCCTAGATCTGAGGGTTCGATTGAGGGATATCTCCATAGGAATTAGATATCCCTCGATCTACAGATTGGAACCATTTTGCAAAGGTTTGAAGGCCATCTTCAAGGAAGCCGAATTTCTTAGCTTTCTCCAACCAGTTGGGGTGCATCATCACCATATCTGAGGGTTTCAAGTCTTCAAGGGAAATAAATTGATCTCATATTGATTTTCATGCAGCTGTTGAAGGCCTAGGAGGTCTTATCTCTCTATTTTGTTGTATCTTGGTGGCATATTCAACCTAGACTTATTTATCTTGCAATATCATTCAAGATCTACAGATCTTATGTATGGAGGTTAACTTATTATCTAAATAAAGGTCAGATATGAAGTTATTGAGTATTCTCTTGTGTTATATTCCTTATATCTTTCTATATAGGAATTTTTTATAGGGGTTCTCCCAAATTTGTGCACCCCTAACTGATTTGACCAGGAAGGGAGCATTTGAGTGGAATTTTGAGGCTCAATAAACATTTGATAAAATGAAAAAGGTGATGAGTACTTGTCTTGTATTATCTTTACCTAATTTTTCTCAACCTTTCATATTGGAGTGTGATGCATCTGGTGAAGGTGTTGGAGATGTGCCCATGCAGAATAAGCATCATATTTCCTATGAGAGCCGAAAATTGAGGGGTAATGAGATGTTGTACACCATTTATGATAAAGAAATGATATCCATAATGCACGCCTTGACCAAATTCAGGAAATATCTAGTTGGAGCGAAATTTGTGGTTAGAACAGACCATAACAACCTCATGTACTTACTTGTGCAGAAGGACCTTAATGAAAGGAAACAAAAATGGGTAAGCAAGATCCAGGAATATAAATTTGATATAGAATATGTCAAGGGGAAGAAAAATGTTGTAGTAGATGCCTTGTCCAGAAGACCCTCAACATACTCCATGTCAGAGATATCAATTGATTGGAAGTCTCATCTATTGGTGGAATACTCTAAAAACAAATTTGTATGTCAGTTTATGGATGGACAACTACAAGATGACAAGTACAATATTGATGACATCATTTATTACAAGGGGAGGATGTGTCTAGTTCCAGAGTCCTTATTCAAAGAAGGGGTGCTTCAAGTATTCCACGACTCATCATTAGAAGGGCATCAAGGATTTCTTAAAGCCTATAGGAAGATAAGGGAAATATTTGCTTGGAAGGGCCTCAAAGGGGATGTCATACGCCATATCAAGGAGTGTACCACTTGCCAACATAACAAATATGAGAACACTCACCCAATAGGTCTGTGACAACCTCTCCCTATTCTAGAGCGCAAGTGGGAGAGTGTGTTTATGGATTTCATTACAGGTCTCCCCAAGGCATAGGGGAAGGATTGCATATTTGTGGTGGTTGATCACTTAACTATTTTTTCTCACTTTTTTTTCCATCTCCGTGGACTTCAATGCATCTCAAGTGGAATATCTATTTTTCAGGGAATTTTTCAGGTTGCATGGGATACCCAAGATGATTCTGAGTGACAGGGACAACCAATTTATGAGCATATTTTGGTAGGAACTGTTTAGGCTAGTGGGTACTAAGTTAACTCCCAACACTAGCTACCATCCACAAACAAATGGAAAAACTGAAATTGTGAACAAGTGGGTGGAAAGTTATCTTTGCAATTATGTATCTAGGCAACAAAAAGTGTGGTTCAAGTGGATTCATCTGGGTGAATGCTGCTACAACACCACTCACCACATGTTTATTAGTATTTCTCCCTTCAAATCTTTATACAATTATGATCCCCTTACTTTTGTTGAGATTGTGTTTGGAGACAGTAGGGCCCCTATGGCTAAACAATGGATACAGGAAATTCAAGACATTCTCAAAGAGATCAAAGACCATTTGCATAAGGCTCAAAATCAGTAGAAATTATATGTTGATAGGCACATAGTGGAGCACACTTTTGAGGTAGGGGACTTGGTATATTTGAGGTTACAACCATACAGACAGACATCCATTAATAAAAATGGCACTGAAATGCTCAAAACTCATTTTTATGGGCCTTACAAGGTGCAAAGGAAAGTTGGGGCAGTGGCATATGTGTTAGAACTACCACATGGAAGCAAAATCCACAATGTTTTCCATGTATCATGCCTAAAGAAGGAATTGGGACAACATGTTGTAGATAATGAAGAGCTACCACCAGTTGATGAAGAGGGGCACTTGCTCTTGATTCCAGAGGATATATTGGAGGTAAGGTTGAAACAACTAAGGAACAGGAACATTAAGGAGTACTTGGTCAAATGGAAGAGTTTTCCTATAGAAGATGCCACTTGGGAGAGTGACCAAATGCTACAACAAATAGGTTCAGAATTGCTTGTGGGCAAGCAATTTCCAGCATGGGAGACTGTAATGTTCCCCTCTCATTGACAAGAGCAAATGAGAACTTAGTAGTCTAGTCATCCCTCTAGACTATAGTACAATGGGTAAAATGGGGTTAGGAGGCGCTAAAGTATCACTAAAGGAATTAATGTTATTTTATTAAAGTGACTTTGATGAAAGAAGAAAAAGGTTATTTGACTTAAGAAGAAATTAAAACAATAACCTTAGCGAAAGAAATAAAGAAACTCAATCAAGAATTAGAAGATGGAGGTATAAAAGAGAGAGGAGAGCACTTCACTCATTCTTTCATGTCTTTTTCACTATTTGCTTCTTGAACTATGCAACTTAGGTTTTGAGGGTTTTAATTAAACAAACCTTAGAGACTAGCAAGGAGGTGAAAGATCCCTATGTTCCTAGTCCAAGCTTGGCCAAAGTGGTGAAATATTTTTCCCTCACCATTATATTCAGCTACACGTGGATTTCTATAGTGTCAGGAAGAGGCATGGCATAGATCAAAAGTTTTTCTGCAGGTGGGGCGCATTGTTTGGAGAAGATCAGTTCAATTTGAGGAGAAGAAGGGAGATCTGGGATTGTAATACCCCGGTTTTGAATTCCCGAGTGAAATAATGTATTTTGTTTATTTGGTGAAAGTTTGGAGTTCCCAAATAATTAAAGAGGCCAACGTTCCTAGGAAATGCAGTGCTATGATCATTATTAATAATAAAATACATCGATGGCTACAAGACATACAAGGACAAGAGTTATATGGGGATATGATTCCACGATAGAGGGGACTTAAGGGGATAAGTTATTTTACCATATTTTATTTACCCATAATTTTTTTAATGGAGATAAGTGGTTACATGAGCTTCCTGGGGAAGGCCATATGGTTCTTGATTTGCAAGTAAATATATAAACCCATCTTATGGGATATTTGGGGGTTTTTCTTCACCCACTCTATTCATTGATTATTCATTGTTCACACCCTCCATTATGTTCACTTTTTCACTCATTCATTTTTTTTCTTGGAATGAGACCATGGGGGGGAATTGTTGAGGAAGAAGCCATTGTTTATTGGCTGTAGTAGTGACTGGTGTGTTCCAGCCATGAATTTGTGCTTGCATGTCTAAGATGTATTGGCACATGTTGAATTTAATTCATAGTTGCAAGTATTGAGAGTCTCAGCATGGAGATTATTAACCAGATGCACTGGAGCCCTGGAAGGAGGTGGAATACTTGAGGGACTGTGTGGCAAAGAAGGGGGTCCATTCTCTAGTTGTGTAGTCTGGAAGAGAAGAGAACTGGTGTACTTAGGATTGTTGTGTTTTGAGAAACATGTGAGATCTTCGGTGCTGAATAGTTTGGGGAGCTAACTAATACCCTGGAACCGTCCTTGTGGATTCATAGCCCTGGATTGGGGGTGACATTCTTGTTGAGACTTGGAAAAAAAATGTCTACGATTGGGTGGAACGTCCTTGATCTGCAACCAGTTGGTGAACCATTTTGTTAAAGATAACTTCTCTCTGTCATGTGTTTCTCTGTTTATATATTTATTTCCATTGTGTATTAATTATTATCTATGAAATTTGTATTGTAACATGCATGCTTGTTGGTTATTTTTGTGCATGGAATGTTTAGACATTATATTATGTTGTAGCGTGAATCTTGATTATTGCGTGTGTTGTTATCATGTTTCTTTCATGCTTCTTTACTAATTAAATGGTATCATAATTCAAAATCATTTTTGAATAGATTTTTTGAGGTAGTGTGCCTGACTCGGGGGTGGTTGGGTATGTTACAGATTAGTGTGCCCAACCTAGGGGTTGGATGGGTATGTTATAGATTGGTATCAAAGCTTCAGGTTGAAACATCGGACCGGTATGGGCCAGAATTGTTGAACATGGTATTATGTGTTGGAAAATTAGTTGTCATTAATGTAAACCATGGAAAAAAGTATGCAGAAGAATGCGTAGGAGGAAAGAAAAGATCAGGAGAAATAACATTGCAAAAATCGCAAAGAAGCCAGAGAACAATGCAGACATAGATCCTTTATAAAGGATCATGGAATCATGACTGTTAGATCGAGAGCCAGATAACCAAGAGTCTTCATATCTAATTGATAATTTTTGGGTATAACCAGAGCCATCTGATCAAATTGATAGATTATCAGTCGTTGATTGAAGCCAAGAAGGAGATGGTAAGTTTCAGGACTCCGAAACTTCACCACTTCAGTGATTATTGGAGAGAAGGAGAGGCATGAAATTCTGAAGTCGTGAAACCTCGAAATCCCACCAACTGTTAGATCAAGGGAAGAATTTGGGAGTGATGCAAGCCATTATATCAAGAGTGGAAGGATAGCATAAATTTTGGGACTCTGGAACTTGGCCACTTCAACAATTATTGGAGACAAGGAAGAGGCATGAAATCTCAAAGTCACGAAACATCGAAATCGCACCAACCGTTAGATTGAGGGAATAATTCAAGAGTGATGTGAGCGATTAGATCAGGAGTGGAAGGATAGTGTAAGTTTCAGGACTTGAGAACTTTTCCACTTCGACGATTACTAGAGACTAGAAAAATATGTGAAGTGTCGAAGCCACGAAGTGCAAAGCTGAAGTCATGAAGTCATGCAGACCATCATATCTAGAGTAGAGGAATGTGGACTATCTGTTTTGTTGATGACGTATCTTATGCCATGTGGTAGGGGTTCCATATGGGGACATGTGTCACATGAATTCAGTGCCTTTTGGACTCCAACATGTCCATTTCTAAGTGACATGTGGCACACATACCATGGGTCCATGTCACCATAGGTGACATCAGCATGCCATGTCATCTCCAGGATTATAGCCTTTCGGGAATGTCCAGTTTCTTCTACCAGAAAAAGTGTTGACAGATGAAGTAGTGAAATCAATTGGACCATCGATCTAAGATATCTTCGGGGATTTTCTCAACTGTTAGATCAAGAAGTGGAAGGATGACATAATCACTTTAGCAAGTATAACTCTGGGGGAGTTGAATGAATTTAGAGTTGTAATATCCTGCAGTCCCGTAATGTCGAAGCCCCGAAATAAGTAAGGATCGTCCAACTCATCACTTGATTAAATCATAGTCGTTGGATTAAACGAGTGGAAGGATAATGTAAGGGGGAGTTGTCACCAGAAAATAAGTAGTCCACATTACTTTATGACCACTTCGGTCGGTAAAACTCCAAGTGTTCTAAAAGGTGTAAAGAGGAAAAATAATGAAGCATGAAGCACCGAAATCTAGAGAACCATAGATCAAGATCAGGTAGGATCCTTCCTGGTCGTTCGATCAACAAGTGGAAGGAAAAAGCAAGCGGGAATGTTAACTGACAACTACCAGTTGCCTACACTTTATGACCACTTCAACAAGTCAAACTATGGGAGAGTTGGAAGATAGAAAAGGGAGAATAGCATGAAGACCAAAGTCTGGAGGACCTGGTTCCAGTGTCAGTCACATGATAAGGTAAAGGGGTTGATTAGAGGCATGAAGGGCCTAGAAGTAAGCAAGCTCATGGAAATTTTCAAACGAGGTCCTGTGTAGAAAAATAAAGAGAAAATCGCTAAAGGAACATCGCTTAGAGTGGATAAGCCCATGGTTTCAAGCCTCGGTCACAAGGAAAGTGGATTGAACGAAGAGTTTGTGTAGAATTTGAATTATGTACTAGTTTAAAGGTCCCGTGGAATAATTTGACAATATTGGCACACAACCATTCCATTGTCGCTACAAGTTCCTGTTTGCACAAAAAGGGTGAAAGTGAATTTTTCAGGAAGCCATAACTTTCAGCTCAGAGATCAGATTGGGGCATGAGGATAGTCATTAGAAATATGATTAAGAGGAGAATAACATTGAATTCTTATAATTTTGAGAATGATGATATATTTCTTCATGAATTGAGCAGAAAAATGACATGTAGCATTGTTTGGATTTTTTTTTATAATATGCATAATTATAACAAAATGGTTGCTTGCACATTTTGCAGAATTAGGGGGTATAACCATATCAGTTCAAGATAAGAATGCATATTCAATAAATGGAGGAAGGAGAGGGATCCTTCAGTCATGATAAAGAATCCAAAGGTCAAAATATCAGTGTTGGTAATGGAGAGACATAATCAAATGGGCACAGGAGCATAGGGGAACAAGAAACCTTAATAGAGACCCCGAGAAGCCTAAAAATAGAAGTGCAGAGTTAAAAGGCATACAATGAGAAATTTATAAGAGAACAAAATCAGATAAATGTTCAATTACTGCAAAGCCTAAATCAGTTGCATAGGAAAGCAAGGAATGGATAAGACTTAAGGCAGGAGGAAGAAGAAAGATATCATTAACAAAGAGGTAACTACAAAAGAGATTCTCTTTTAAGAAGTGCCAACATAAATCATAGACATCACTCACCACGTTACTCAACAAGGAAATTGTATGCATATGAAGACTCCATAAGTAGTCCATAAGTGTCTCCTATTAGGAACCAAAGAAGAAGGCATGAATTGGACAATTTGAAAGGAGAGTGGAGGAATCTTAAGCCACCATCCTTTGATGGTGAAAGAGAGAGGAAAGATGATACTGAAGCATGGATTCTTGGAATCATGAGGTATTTTCAATTACATAACTACTCCTCAAACCTAGAAGAAATCATTTTCACATATCATTTACATGGGAAAGATGTTATGTGGTGGGATAAACTGAAGTAAGTTGAAGTAGTTCAAGAAATATTTTCAAAAGGAATACCTTTCATAGAACTTCTATGACAAGAAGATGCAAGATTTATTTGAGCTAAGGTTGGGAAGCATGACCATGACAAAATATGATAAGAGATTATTGGGATTGTTGAAGTATGTAGGATTTATCAAAGATGAAAAAGTGAAGATAAAAAGGTTTTTAAGTGGACTTTCATCCTTTTATAAAGAGAAGATTCAATATGATGAGCACAGGACATTGGTTGAGACCATCAAGAACACTAAGTACATGTATGAACAAGGCAAGGGAAGAGAATCTATGCAGAAATCTTGGAAGGATAAGAAGAAGGAGATATATGATCAGAGGAGGAAGGGGTTCAAACCTCGTTTCAATAGAAACAACCCTAATAAAAATCATCAAGATTAGTCTACTAAGGATGAATCCAAGAAAGAGGATTCCTTGGGGAAAAGAGGAAGACCACCAATCCAATGTTGGGGGTGCAAGGAAAATCACCTATACAAATATTTCCCTCACAGAGGAGATAAAGTTAAGACCATGCACAACATCCAAGAGGATACGATAGTTGAGGATATTGGAAAGATATATGCAGCCTTAGAGGACTGACAAGTAGAGTACCAATCCAATATGATCGAAGTGGAAGGTAAGATCATTAATCATCATGTTTCTATTTTAATTGATTAAAGAGAAAGTCATTGTTACATTGATCCTAAAATAGTGGATAGATTACATTTGGAGAAAAGTAAGTTAGGAAAGTCAAGTTTGGTTCAACTAGCCACTGGAGGCAAAAGAAGGATCAATGAGGATGTCAGAAGTTGTCCAATAAATCTTAATGGAGTAAATATAATTGTTGATATGAATATCACCCCATTAGGATCTTATGACATCCTAATTGGAATGGATTGGCTGGACCAACACCATGTTGTCCTAGATTTTCATAACAAGACCTTTACATGCCTTGACAAAGAAGGAAAAAAGAGCATCGTGAGAGTAATTCCAATACCCATTTCTATAAGGGATATTTTAGTTGTACAACTGAAGAGATGTTTCAGGAAAGGATGTCAATTGTATGTAGCTCATGTGGAAGAGCCAAAAAAGACAAAAGGGCCAAGTATTGAATATTTTCCAGTATTGAAAGAGTTTGAAGATGTATTCGAAGAAATACCAGGATTTCCACCAAAGAGGGAGATATATTTCTCAATTGATTTAGTACTAGGAGTTGCCCCAGTTTCAAAAACACCTTACATAATGAGTACACTTGAATTGAAATAATTACAAATGCAGTTGGAAGAGTTGTTGAAGAAAGGGTATATACGTCCAAGTGTTTCACCTTGGGGAGCACCAATACTCTTTTCCAAAAATAAGGATGGAGCATTGAGGCCGTGTATAGACTTTATATAGCTGAATAAAGCCATGGTGAAGAAAAAATACTCTCTACCTAGAATTGATGACCTCTTTGATCATCTAAGACGAAAAAATATGTTTTCAAAGATAGACTTGAGATATAGATACCATCAGGTAAGAATCAAGGAGGAAGACAACAATAAGACAACCTTCAGAACCAAGTATGGACATTATGAGTTTGTAGTGGTGCGATTTGGACCAACCAATGCACCAACTATATTTATGTGCTTAATGAATGGAATATTCATAAATTATCTGGATAAGTTTGTCATTGTGTTCTTGGATGACATACTTATTTATTCTAAGTCCAAGGAAGAGCATGAACATCACTTAAGGTTGGTGTTACAAGTGTTGAGGGAACATCGGATTTATTCCCAAGCTTAGTAAATTTTCTTTTTACGAGAACAAATCAATTATTTGGGTCATATTATTTCAGAACAAGGTATATCAGTAGATCCATGAAATATTGAATCCATTAGAGGATGGCCAACACCCAAGAATATTTCATAAATCATATATTTTATGGGATTATCCGGATACTACATGAGGTTTATAGCAAGGTTCTATAAGATTGCTCATCCCATAAATTATTTACAAAAGAAGGGAATCAAGTTTGAATGGACAACAAAGAGTGAAGATAATTTTAATTTGTTAAAGAAATTACTTACTAGTGCACCTATTTTAAAGATTGCTAACCCAAATGAGAATTTTGTGGTATGTAGAGATGCATACAAAGAAGGACTTGGTGGAGTCCTCACTCAAAATGGACATGTCATTGATTATGCGTCCAAAAAAATCAAAGAACATGAGAGGAATTATGCCACGTGATTTGGAGCTTGTTGCCATAGTTCATTCATTGAATATGTGGAGGCATTATCTCATGGGAAAAATATTTAAATTAAGGACAAACCATAGTGGTATGAAATATTTTTTTAAACAACCAACTTTGAATGCTAGGCAAACAAGATGGCTGGAATTTTTAAGTGAGTATGAATCTAAGATAAAGCATATCAAGGGAAAATAAAATAAACTTGTTGATGCACTCAACATAAGAGTACATATCATGCATGCTACAACTGTTAGTATGCATCAGTTAGATTTAAAGAGAATAATTTTATATGTTGTTGCTACAGATCAACATTACCTATATGTAAAAGAAAGTTTACAACAAGAAAACATACAACAAAAAATTAAAGGGTATGAGATTAAGGAAGATGGATTACTTATGCATAAGAATAGAATTTATGTTCCTAATTCCGGAGAATTTAGGAATTTGGTATTAAAAGAAATGCACAATGTTCCATATGTTAGACATCTTGGTTGCCAGAAAACAATTGTAGCAATTAGAAGCCAATTCTTTTGGCCAGGAATGAATAAGGATGTTGTTGATTACATTTCCATATGTATGGAATGTCAGAGAGGTAAAAGTTGAGCATAGAAACCCAACGGGTTTGCTTCATCTATTTCAATTTGAGAGAAGAAATGGGAAGTGGTAACCATTGATTTTATAACTAAATTCCCACGAAAACAAGGCAACATGATTCCATAATGGTAGTTGTGGATAAATTGACAAAGGATTCTCATTTTGTTCCTGTGAAAATGACTCATACAACAACTAATATTGCAAAAATTTACATGAGGGAAATTGCTAGGTTGCATGGGATAACTAAGGCAATTGTTTCAGACAGAGATACAAAGTTTACTTCAAATTTCTGGAGGGGATTATTTAAGGGATTTTGGTACAAATCTGAATTTTATCACAACATACCATCCACAGTCAGATGAGAAGACAAAGAGAGTGAACCAAGTGATTTAAGACATGATGAGAATGTATGTGATGGATAAACCATCTAAGTGGGAAGACTACTTGCATTTGGTTGAGTTCACCTATAATAATGGGTATCAAGCCTCATTAAAGATGAGCCCATTTGAGGCTTTGTATGGTAGAAAATTCAATACTCCAGTTAGCAAACAAAGTAGTACTTGGGTTAGAATTGCTCAAGGACATGGAAGACCAGATGGTTATAATTAAGCAAAATTTAAAGGCAGCTCAAGATAGACAGAAAATTTATGCAGATAAGAACACGACAGCTAGAAAATTTAAAGTGGGGGAGAATTTTGTTTTAAAAGTGAAGCCCAAGAAGAGCTCATTGAAGTTGGGTAGTTGTACAAATCTAGCAGCCAGATTCTATGTCCCATTTGAGATATTGGACATAATAGGACTAGTTGCATACATGCTTGCATTCACTGCTTCCATGAATGTGCATAATGTAGTTCATGTCTCTTTGCTGAAAAAGTATATACATGATTCTAACCATTTTTATGATTGTAATTTGATTTAGTTAGAGACAACGAGAGACTTTCAGGTCCATCCAGTGTGCATATTGGACAAAAAAGTCAAAATTCTCCGGAATCAAGTTATAGAGTTGGTAAAAGTTTAGTGGACCTGCTACAGTCCTAAATATTGATATTTTGCTTATATAGCTAGCATTTATGATTATTATTTATTATAATAATAATTTAGCACATTAGATGCATAAATAATATCATTGAAAGAGAGGCAATCACAGAAACAATAGAGACACACAGATTATCCTGGGAAACCCTCACGAGGGAGAAAAACCATCAAAAATTTCCTCAATATAGATATACCAAATACCAAACATAATATCAACCTCTACTCCTTCACTAAGAAGAGTAATTCACCAATTAACCAAGAAATACCAAGAGATAGACAAAAATCCTTGTTGACATCACTGCCAGTTGCAACAGTTTCTCCTCCAAGACTTTCACATTGCATAGCTGGTTGGTGAGTATGTCCAAATGAGGCACTGACATCTCTTATAAATAGTGGTCTGGACAACCTATAATTAGGTTTGGGCTGACCTGCCAATTTACCCTCTTAATTTACATTTAACTGTCAAGGCACAAAAGGGCCGACTTTTCCAAAGGCACAATATAGCCTAATTAATAAATATAATATAATAATATTATTCAACATTCCATCTTAGGTAGAATATTCTTCGAAGTTACAATATTTCAAAACTCCCCCTTAACAAGAAGGGTATTCTACTGACAACATTAATAAAAATTAACTGGACTCAATACATCATCAAGAGGAGTGGACATCATCATCAACATTAGGAATATTGTTGGTCATATCTATAAATCATCTAAAGTTTTTTTTTCTCATCATCAACATCAGTAGAAACTGAAGATCATCATCATTTGTAGCACGCACAGAGATGGAGTAGCATCATCATCATCAAAAACATGAAGTTGGAACATCAACATCAACAACACGAAGTTGGAACATCAACATCAACAATACAAAGCTAGAACATCAACATCAATATGTGGCAATAGAATGAGGCAGGTGCATCAACAACAACATCTATGGTACTTTGACAGGTTGTCCTTACCAGACCTTTGGGATATGCCCAGGAATCATAATATTCCCTAGGATATAGAATCCTAATTGAGCTACCACATGGTACTCTGACAGACCGTCCTTACCGGACCTTCGAGATCTTCCCAGAAATCATAAGATTCCCTAGGATATAAAGTCCCAACTAAGATACCACTACTGACCATAGATAGAATATACTTGCATAGGTACTCTGACAAACCTTCCTTACCAGACCTTTGGGATCTACCCATGGATGATCAGTCCCCTAGGATATAGAATCCTAACTGAGCTACTCATTGTTGGTCAGGATACCATAATATCATCAGCATCACTCCCCCTTTCGAGGGAGGTCATTTTGGACTACACCAAACTTGTGCCGGAAGTACTCAAACTTCACACGAGATAGAGGCTTAGTCAACACATCTGCAACCTACTCATCTATGTCAAACTATTGGAGCTTTACAACTTCCTTCTGCACCATGTCACTAATGTAGTGATACCATATCTCTATGTTCTTTGTATTATCATGGAACACTGAGTTATATGTCATCTTTATGCAACTCTGGTTAACACATAGAATCATGGCAGATTCCATCTCCAGATCAAACATACATGTCAACAACTTCCAAATCCATATGGATTCACAAGTGGCGGAATATGTTGCAATGTACTCTGCTTCTATCGTGCTGAGAGAATTACTGGATTGCTTCCTTTTTTCCATGAATTCATGGCTAACCGCAAAATGAAACAACATCCTAAAGTGCTCTTTCTGTCTGAAGCACTTCCATTCAGTATAGCCATACAATCTGAAGTCACAATCTCTAGTATAATAGAGGCCATAGTCCAACGTACCCTTAAGGCATCTCATCACATGATTTGCAACTACGAGGTGAACATGTTTGGGAAACACCAGATACTGATTCAAGGTGTTTACATCAAAGCATATATTTGGTCTGGTATTCGTTAGATATATAAATAAACCAATCACTTGTCTATATAGAGTAACATCAACTATTTATGATGAAGTATTAACCAATAACTTCAGATTCGTCTCCATAGGAGTAAACATGGCTTTACATTCCATCATGTTGAATCTCTTCAGAATTTCCACAAGATACTTTCCAGGATTAAGGAAAATCTCTTCTAGGCTCTGCCATACTTCAAGACCTAAGAAATAGTGCATCAGGGCTAGGTCCTTCATTTCAAATTCAACGACAAGCTTCTTCTTACAATATGCAATTATATTTTCTTCATCTGTCAACAATAAGTCATTCACATATAGAAACAATATAATTGGTCCATCATTCTCAATCTTGAAGTAAAGGTTGGGATCAAATTTACTCTTGGTAAATCTCAAGCTCATCAGAAAACTATCGATCCTACCATACCAAGCTCTTGGAGCTTGCTTGAACTTGCTCAACTGCAACTTATCTGCAGAACCATGTGCTAGCTCTATGTTCTTTCTACAAAGCACTATCTATCTCATTGCCTCAGAGTATGTCCTTTAATATCTTTGCAATTGTTCCTCTAGTATTGGAACTCTGCATCTACAACTATTCTGAAGTTGAGAATGACTGCTCCATTGCCACTATGGTTGTTGAAATCTGAGAGTAAATCCTCTACTCTATCACGGCAACAACTTCATCTGAAACTGAGACTGGCTCAATAACTGACATTGAGGGTAGCTTATCCTCTTTCTCTGGAGGTAACTCAATCTTCTATTGTAGTCGTGTCTCCATGGCTCGACTCATGTACTGCACCAACTGGCACTGGAGATAAATCAATCTAAATTACAGGGATTTTCATACCTACTCCCTCTGAATCTCATATTGTGTCAGCTTCTTTTAATGAATCATGTTTGTTCTATATATACTTCTTATTACTGGAGAAAGTGTCTCATCATAGTATTCTCCCTCTTGTTGGGAGAAATATTTGGACACAAATTAGGATTTGTACATCTTTATATTGTTATCTATAGCATGCTTGATCTCTTGGAAGTCACCATTGACTTCCCTTCTGGTCTCAAGGCAAAAACTGTATCCCAATCCTTCTGATTGGCTTCCTCCTCTGTCACTAAAACAAGGGAATCTTCTCAGGAGATTTCATGTCTCTTACAAGTCTCTGAAGCTACGATCTAGTCTTATCAACTCATGGCACATGTTTTCCAGTTCTGGAAGATGTCTCTTTTTTCCCATCCGATCCTTTCTGAGATTAGGCTTACTCTGAGTCTTGATTTCTTTTGAGGCTACAAAAACTTCATAGTCTCTACAGGATATACTTAGTGTTGAGTACCAAGTATTAATATGAAAAGCTGAGTCAAACTTCAAACAAATTATGCTTCATGTCAAGGTGGTTTCATTATCCATTGACCAAGTCTACTGTGAGTTATATTCTAATGTTCAGTCATCTTTGCAGCATTCTGCTCCTTACAATCAATCTCCATATGAGATACTATGTATCTCAAAAGTAGATTCTTCTTCATCTTCTTTGGTACATGGATGTATACAGTCATGTATACATCTTGGATAGTATGTTCTATGTCTCATCTAATATGTTTCCTCTTGCAACTGTCACTATAAGTTCCTCGGGGTTATCACCCGTGACCTGCTCGGAACAAGAACAACAAGGGAGAAACAACATACAAGAATAATACTCTTTATAATAATAATAAAACAATAGCTATAACAATCATCATAGTAGATCCTTTATATATATCACTTGTGACCTTCCTGAAACAAGGGTAAAAAGTGAGAAATACAATAATAAGGAATGAAAGAAACACTCTTCTAGTGTTGTGATCAATCATTCCTCCATGGTAACCTGGAAACAAAATAAGAAGTTTTGCCTAGAGGAGATGTTAGTTATATCTAGTAAATGATTACAATAAACATTTATCTCAATAGTGCTCACATGCTACCAAGTATTCAATAATAAAATGTTTTCAAGATTGCTATCACAACTATAATGTTTAGCAGTTATCAAACTTGATATGTGTAAATTTGAATCTTATCAATTTAATCAATCAAACCTGGAACCTAGAGTCTTGTCCTCAAGAATGAGTATGTTGATTTTCTTTCGAGTCTCCTTCATTCAAGATGACAAGTATTTTCTTCAACCTATCCTTTGTACTAAGACAATATGCTATCTTGACAGAAATATGAGATAGGGAATAAAATTTATAATCTCAACTTTAATCAATCTAATACTTTGACTTTAATTTTGACCAATGGTTAGTATGATGACTTCAACAGATCAAAATGCAACCTGGATATTCATAAGATTACAATAATTCCATAACAAATAGAGGCATATCAAAGTAATCAAACCTGTGTTGCATAGTTCCTATGAATGTGTTGGATCTGAGATCTCTCTGGATCTACGATTGTTGTTTAGATAAAATATCATTTCGCATGTAATTACCCTTTAAAATAATGATACGGTTTAAACATATGTTAGTACATACATCTGGCAGTATCGACAGGTAGTAGCACCATCTGGAAGCAGCGAAAAGTAATAAAGAACCTTTAAAAATTCAAAGGTGCTTCAATTTGTAATTTAAAGGTATCTGGATTTTTGCTAGGGTAAAGCGCACTAGGACAATAAAAAATCAGTCCCAACACTTCACATAAACTTTTATTGCAACTGGTGTTGCAACTGGCATCAAGGAACTGGTACGAACGAACTGGCACTACCACTGCAACTACAACTGGTACTGCAACTGCAACTTGTACTACAACTACAACTGCAACTGGCACTACAAATGCAACTGCAACTGGTACTACAACTGCAACTACAACTTAGGGTTTTATAAGGAAACCCTAATTTCTCAAAATTCAAATTTTAGAATTATGATCTAAGGACTAGATGCACCCTCCTAGGGCGAGTTCCTAGGTGTGGTTACTTTATCCAACATCCTCCTCAAACAAGGAAAGCATCACAATTAGGGTTTATGAAAAAGCCCTAATTTTGCAGTAGCTGCAATACTGAAAATTGGATTGTGAGTTGGTCTCTTTCAGGCCTGCTATGATACCATGTTTATGTTTTACTTATACAACTAGTAGTTACGATTCTTCTTTATTATTATAATCATTTACATATTAGTTGCATAAATAATATCACTAAAAGAGAGGCAATCATAGAAATAATAGAGACACACAGATTATCCCGGGAAACCCTCACGGGGGAGAAAACCCAGCAATAACTTCCTCAATATAGATAGACCAAATACTGAAGAAAATATCCTCCTCTACTCCTTCACTAGGAAGAGTAGCACACCACTTAACCAAGAAATACCAAGAGATAGACCCTCCTTGACATCACCCCCAGTTGCAATAGTTTCTCCTCCAATACTTGCACACTGCAGAGTTGGTTGGTGAGTATGTCCAAATGAGGCACTGACCTCTCTTATAAATAGTGGTCTGGATAGCCTATAATTAGGTCCGGCCTGACCTGTCACTTTACCCTCTTAATTTACATTTAACTGTCTAGGCACAAAAGGGTCAACTTTTCCAAAGGAACAATAGGGCCTAATTAATAAATATAAAATAATAATATTATTCAACATTCCCTCTTAGGGAGAATATTCTTCGAAGTTACAATATTTCAACACTAAATATGCTACTTGGGAGCATGAAGATGCCATGCGGGCAGAGTACCCATGACTTTTTAAATAAATCTTGAAATTTAGATTTTTGTTTTGTATATGCATTGAGGACAATGCCAAACTAGGNTGTAATACCCTATTTTTGAATCCCCATGTGAAATACTGTATTTTGTTTATTTGATGAAAGGCCAAAGTGCCCAAACAATTAAAGAGGCCAATGTGCCTAGGAAATGTAATGTATGATCATTATTAATAATAAAATACATCTTTGGCTGCAAGACAGACAAGGACAAGAGTTATAGGGGGATACAATTCCATGAGAGAGGGGGATTAAGGGGATAAGTCACTTTATCATATTTTATTTACCCATAATTGTTTTAATGGATATAAGTGGTTACATGAGCTTCTTGGGAAAGGCCATGTGGTTCTTGATTTGCAAGTAAATATATAAACCCATCGTGTGGGTTGTTTGGGGGTTCTTCTTCACTCACTCTGTTCATTCATTATTCATTGTCCACACCCTCCATTCTGTTCACTTTTTCACTCATTCATTCTTGTTCTTGGAATAAGACAATGGGTTGAATTGTTGAGGAAGAATCCATTATTTGTTGGTTGTAGCAGTGACTGAATTTTTCCATCCATGAATTTGTTCCTGCATGTTTGAGATATATTGGCGTGTGTTGAATTTTATTCACAGTTATGAGTCCTGAGAGTCCCTGCATGGAGATTATTGATGAGATGCATCGAAGCCCTGGAAGGAGGTGTACAACCTAAGGGATTGCATGGAGGAGAAGGGGGTCCATTCTCTTAGGTTGTCCAAGCTGGCAGAGAAGAGAGATGGTGTACTTGGGATTGTTGTGTGTTGAGAAACATGTGAGAGCTTGAGTTTTGACTAATTTGGGGAGCTTAATGACACCCTGGAATCATCCTTGTGGATTCATAGCCCTAGATCGGGGGTGACATTGTTGTTGAGACTTGGAATAGCAGTGTCTACGGTTGAGTAGAACATATTTGGTCTGCAGCCAGTTGGTGAACCATTTTGTTAAAGATAAGTGCTCTATGTCATTTGTTTCTTTGATTATATATTTATTTCCATTGTGTATTAATTATTATCTCTGAAATTTGTATTGGAACATGCATGCTTCTTGGTTATTGTTGTGCATGTTCTGTTTAGACATTTTGTTATGTCATAGCATGAATCTTGATTATTGCATGTGTTGTTATCATGTTTCTTTCATGCTTCTCTAATAATTAAATGGTATCATAATTCAAAATCACTTTTGAATAGAGTTTTTGGGGTAGCATGTCGAACCTAGAGGTGGTTGGGTATGTTACAGATTAGCGTGCTCAGCCCAGGGGGTGGATGGGTACGTTACAGGGGAAAATATCTTCTTGGGAATATTTGCTAGGTTCTTGAGAACCTTTCTCATACTATATTGGAGGGTTTCTCCTGTTCATTATTTTATTGTGGCCTTGGGAAAATTTATGAAGAGGGCGCATTGTTCATTGAGGATACATTAAGTTGGAGGCCTATATTTGAGGGTTTGACTGAGGGATCTCTCCATATGCACTATATATCCCCCTATATACATATTGGAACCATTTTTCAAAGGTTTGAAGGCCATCTTCAAGGAATCTGAACTTCTTATCTTTCTCTAGCCAGTTGGGGCGCATCACCACGAGATCCGAGGGTTTCAAGTATTCAAGGGAAATAAATTGATCTTGTATTGATTTTCATGCAGTTGTTGAAGGCCTAAGAGGTCTTATATCTCAATTTTGTTGTATATTGGTGGCATATTCAACCTAGACTTCTTTATCTTGCAATATCTTTCCATATTTGCAGATCATATGTATGGAGGTCAACTTATTATCTACATAAAGGTCAGATTTGAAGTTATTGAGCATTATCTTGTGTTATATTCCTTGTATTTTTCTATATCTATGTTTTGTTGTGTTATATTCATGTTGCAAATGTTATAGATCTCAACCAAAACACTCAAACAAACAACAAAAACAGATCACAAAAACACCCTAAGTTCCTAGAAATTCTGCTTGGAAACATTACATTAATAATGTCAAATGGCCTAGTGGTTTCTCAAGAGGCTTGGGCAGGAAAGTGAAACAATTGCATAGTATATTTTATGTCAAGGGATTGCATGCTAACGTTGTGTCCCAATGGGGTATCCCCATACCTAGAAAAGACATCAACTCATCGATTTTGAAGAATTCTAAACTAGATAGAGTCACCAATGAGAAGAGCTATCACATGTTTGTTAAATTTGGAGAAAGGCCAAGGAACAGGGATGAACTCCATGCTCGCTAGAGGGCCAAATTCTATAAAAATCAATCTTTATGGAGAAAATTTTCTCTGCAATTGTCAGGTCATGGAAGTGGCAAGTTAGGGATGGCACATTCAATAAAAGGATATTATATTGCATGTATATTATCAAGAATTCAACTTTTCAATAAGAAGTTCCCCATACTTTTTAAAGAAGAGATTGTGCCACCTATAGCTGCTAAGGTTGTTAAATGGCCCTTCCTTGACAAAGTCTTTCTTTAATGTATTTCCTTGTATCATGGAATCGACAAGTTAAGAATGGGACATTCAATAAAAGGACGTTATACTTCATGTATATTATTAAGAATGCAACTTTTCAATTGGAAGTTCCCCGTACATTTTAAAGAAGAGATTGTGCCACATGTAGCTGCTAAGGTTGTTAAATGTCCCTTCCTTGACAAAGTCTTTCTTTAATGTCTTGCTTTGTATCATTTCGATAACTAGGGAGAGAAAAATAAGAAAACATAACTCCAATATAAAGATATGAAGTGATTAATGTTTTTTTCTTCCTTATTTAAGCTGGGAAGAAAAAGGAGAAAACATAACTCCAATATAAATATATGTAGTGATTAATGTTTTTTTCTTCCCATTTCGAGTATAGATACTATGGTAATAATGATGGACTGGTTTTTTGTATGTACATACATGTGTATAAGGACAACCGCAATGCCAGTTTTGAGTTGGAGGGATTATGGTGGATGTACATGGTGCTCTCTTTCAGAGAGTTTTGATACAATACTATAAAAAAAAGGCCTCCGAACTAGTGTTATTTACAAATTGAACTTGACACTGAACTAGGAATGCATCATAAGACAATAAATAACTTGTAACTATAGATCTTTGCATCAATTTCCTTTGGAGTTTCATGATTGGGTATATGATGGACAATTACAACCATAATGAAAATACGTCTAGTCAAGTCTTGTATCACATGATTTGGATTTTTAGATTTGAATTTTTCAACAACAAAAACATGGAACAAATAATCCAACAATGATAATCTTGGTGAATGGATTACAAATATCCATTTTTATTTTTTTTCATTCAAACTAAAGATATCACCTACAAATTTTCATTATTTCATGTATCATCTAACACTGATCTATTTTGTCCAATAATTGATCTAGTAAAGCCATGGAGAAAATTTATTTTTTGGGGTTACATTGATGATATGTTAAAATATTCCCATCAACAATTAGTGAATTGAAAATTGGGTTATAACTCAATTTCTCTATTAATCTATACATGATAAGTATCCCAACATCAACATGTTTGTATAGACTTGTAATATAACATATAATGGATAACATAATACAATAGCCATTATTGATTATACATGTGCATGGGTAATCTCAGTTAATGGATTATTGATTTTATTCCTCTTGATTCTGGCTTTAGTTCACTAATTTGACTCTAGTAGACCCTTTGAGGCACTCGATTGGGACACTATATTATGGAATTCAATCCCCATATCCATTCCATAGTTAGTTAGAATGCTTCATTTCGAATCTAATATTGTAATAAGAATGATTTTAGATACAATATTTTTGTGGCAATACTCAATGTGACTGTCTTTTGGAAATTATGTAGTATTCACCATTCTTGTCAATGTTTTGAATATTTATCACAGTTCATGTCGAAAAGGGAAATTTAGAAACAATGCTTACCACTGGGAAGATAATTAGTTATCAATTGTCCAATCTTAGCATTTTCATTGCTAAGGATGGAAAACAACTAAAGAAACCTACCACTCTTATCAAATTTTGATAATGATTATGTTGGTTACATAGTTGTTTCAAGGAAGCAACTTTTGTAGGTGTTTATGTGGGACCAAGAGCACCAATAAAAAAAACAAGGTACACCACTTCCAACTTGCAGTGCAAGCTTCTGCATCATATAAAAGGATATATCACACAAAAAAGAAGCAAGCACAAAGTTGAAAAGACACATCAAATTTAGTCAAATTTAATTATAGACCAATCACACTATATTGAAATAGATCACTAATACATAAATATGATCACACATGTGATTATATTATCTTATCATTCTCATTTACATACTCCAAAGACAATTCTACTTCTTTGAATAATTTTGTGAAAATGAGTAACCAGATGGAAACTGTATGAAGCTAAGGTTATGGCCTTTAGTCTATCATGGCTACACATCACTTATAAAGGCTAGTTAATAATTATACGCATTTGTTACCGGAGACACTTAAGATATATTAGACAAGATCAATCAATAATATATCTATCTTTAAATACATTTATGACCCCTCCTACAATCCTCTACCTCTAGCTTGCACACTAATCTAAGGATAGAACATAAAATGATCCTTTGTGTCCACCTCCACAAGCACAACTTTTCAATGTTTTGTCATTGAAAATACCGGCTTTGGATTTTTTGGGAAGGCTCTTTATGCATTATTGAGTTTTTCCATGGGCTATCCAACAATGTGGGATATGAAATCCTCCAAACCAAATGACACGCTAGTCTTTTATAATCCATGATTTTCTATGGACTACTCAATGTACATTCAATGTTGCAAATAAGCTAGACCTTAATATTGCTTTGACACAAACTCATTCAAGTTATGCTTTTGGAAGCAGACACAAAAGGGCATTTTATGCATGATTGACCAACATACTATGAAATCAAACTGTTTGTACTAATGTTCTAAGAACATAATCCCAAGGGGGGATTACATATGTCTATCTTTCTCCATTATGGATATAATAAAAAGAGGCAGTGTTTCATATATAAAAATGGAAAGTTGCATTTAAAGAAGGAAGAGATTCAAATTATCCAAAGGGGACACATGCATTTATATAGGTGTTAACTAAGTGACCTTATGTTCCAAATTCCTTTATTGACATCTATACCACCTATGTGTTACTCATCTGTAATCTAAATTATTCAATGACACACACATACACATGTCACATATTTATTATATATTTCTTTACAATAACCTAAGCTAACATTTTCCAATTAGGTATAGCTTGGGTGGTTGGGAGGAATGATTTTTATCCTCGTCACCTAGGTTCAATACCCACAAGTGACATGTTGAGCTCATAATGAGTATATTTTTGTAATGGCTTCAAGCCACTCGAGCATGTGTGCCCTACACCCATGCCCCATACATCTTACATAAACCCTATGGATATTTTATATTGCATTTTCACCCTACATATTTTCCTTGTACATGCCTCTAGTGTATGATAACTATCTTCAACACCCTGAATTTCTATAATGTCCTTGGATGAGAAATATTTCCCTATAAAAGAAATTTTACATCACCATACTCCACTATACATGTTCCTTACACAAACCAATGCCCATTACCATGTTCTATGTCTCACGAGAAAAAAAAAATAGCATCCAAAATCCTCATATCTATTCATATCTCCTATGTGAGGTATACTATGATCTCCAAATGTTTCCATTGTTTCTTTCCAACATAATGAATCACTATCTAGGTTCTATCCCACAACCAAAGACTAAGGTTTTGTCTCCAATCTAGTTTACCATTGTCTAGATTTTGTACTGTGGGATCTATTGTTATCCAACTTCTTTAATATCTAGGTTCCTTTTAAGTTTTATCATTAAGAAAGTGTTGTCAAATGTCCCCTTACATACGTGAATCCCATTTTCCCCAGCTACGATCTTTTCAATACAATTTACACACTCCCTGTCTATATCCCATCTACCTAAAAAGTATAGTGTCCTTGATTCACTCTAGAACAACCAAATACTGAAAGAGAAAATATTTCTCAAAGCACACCTTCAACCTACCCCTTAGCCCATCCAACATATGCACTTCAATATGCCCTCACATATTGAAAAAATAAAATGATATTTAATGTTTATTATTAATATGTTCAAGATTAAAAAATTCTCACTCAAATGCAATATTTAAAAGGTTAGGGAAACATTAATTAAACCCCTTTCTTTACTCAAAAAATGATAGATGCATAGGATTCACAGACCTATGAAATTAAATCTGACTAATCAACCTTCACAAAATGCACAAGGTTGTGCAATTATGCTTAAATTATATGTGTGTGTAAGACCTCTTTTATAATCTACCTTTTATTATATAGATTGTGCTTTTGACATATTGGCTTTCCTTTTGTTATACTTCTTGATTTATCTATGCACTATGCATCTCTCCAACATGATTGCTACAATACCATACCATACAGTCTAATACAATACTTTGAAGAATTACCAAACAATATCTAAAGCATGTATGTACTTTCTTACACAAGAATTATGTTACCAACATAAATAACTGAAAGAATTCCAAGGAAAATTATACAAAATGTGATGACTACATTCCAACAAATCATGGAACAACATGTGTATCTAAAATAGTCTCAAATCCCCATGGAAGTCCCTATTGATCAACCTATTTTCAAGTTGGATTCAAAGATTAAATTCATCATGTTGATGGCAATATGAATTAGGAAAATTTGAATGAATGGATATTAAGACTTTAAGACTCAGATGCTACCAAATCTTTTGTAAATGACAAATGGCTATACAAAACACACATGGAAAGATTCCTTTTCATTGATATACATTAATTTCTCATTAGTTTAGGGGTGTTTAACACCATCACTTTGCATGTAGCTGTACTCACCCTTCGTTGAAAGTGGACAAGTGTATGACTAATTTGTCTCTCTCGCCACTTCTTCAAAATATCCTTCATTGATCACTTCCTTGGAGTCATTGGATATTTGAAATGGGAATGCATAAATGATTGCATCTTCTAGGACATTTCTTTAGACAACCCAGAGAGTTGAGATGGTGTTAAAGAATAAAGAAAAGGATAGAAGAAATGTGGCTCTCCATTGGAAGAAATCAGAAGGAAAATCAAGTCTATAGAGGTCCATGTGCCAAAAGTTATGCAAACTTAAAGACTATACAAGTCAAGCAACATGGATTGTAACTTGCACAAGAAATTCATCCCACTAGTAGAAATAATACCCCAACAAAAGAGAAGTCACTACATCAAGGGGCACCCGACAACATCACAACTCAACTTCATAGAATCCCTAGTTAGGGAAAGTCCATTGATATTTCTTACACTTGACATGGTATTTTCCTGTTATACCCATCTCAATCTAACCTCTGATTTTTATAGTTACTTCAGTTTACTAGCAAAGAACATTTTGTGAAGATCAAGAGAGATAACCATGTCTATCAATATATGTGTATGTGTGTAGATCTGATTTTGATCAAACAACATCAGGGTTTTGATTGTAATTACAGTAAAAAATGAGGGGGAACCTTTTGATATTGGTTTAGTAACATCACTTGGTCACCTAGTTGGAAAATATACTGTCACTTCACTCCACCTCCATGGCTGGCCAATATTGCACTTCCTCTTTGTTTATAAGATAAATCTTCTTTTTCTTTTCAATAAGAGAAAAACAAGAGATTTAATACTTTAAAAGACATACATTAACAAATCAAAATATAGCGTGCTTGATGGGGTCCATTAAATCAATATATAGAGATTTGAGAATAAAGACATTTTGAAATTGTTTCCTTAACCTTTCCTTTAAATAGATCTCCATCATAGTGATCTCTATTACCCCTCAAATGCACATTCAATTTGAGAGTTTCTTTCCCATAACATTAATCTAGGAAAATGGTGATGGAGCCTTGTTGCGTTTGTTGGATAAGGGATATTTTACATTTATGGAATTAGTGCTAGAGAATATTTGATATGATAGGCATGAAAATATGCCATGTGGCAGATTAAGATAACCATTGTTGATGATCAAGAGGATTCATATAGTTTCTAGTCTTGATGGAAGATATTCAGACCACTTTGCACAAGAGGATAATGTTGAGTTTTTTAATCATTCTGGTGTTGAAAACCCTCTAGCCTATACATTGACCCTGTTATATAGGGATGATATGATATTGAATAGACTGGAAAAGTATCTTTTGTAAGTAGTTTTTTAAAGTCAATCCTACTCCACTAGTTTTTTTCATTTCTAAACTAGGATGGTGGTATGATGCAACAAAAGGAGACATCATATCAAATCCAAGCAATCTAGGTTGTGTGCCAAATGAATATGGTTTTTTGGTGAATGTTATCTAGGATTCAAAGTATTAGAAAGTCTATTACAACTGCAATGATCTAATAACTTATATTACATTTGTTGTGCCAAAGAGAGACAACAATGGTTATGTGATGATTGTAGTCAGTGGTAGATTAAATCAACAAAGAACTGGAATGAAAAATGTCATATTTGTAGCTCAGATTTTAAATGCTAGAGGGTTGTCCCAACATTGGACTCTAACCCATTTCTTGGTCAAAGTCAATTTGGGATACATATGAAAGTGTGATTTGGAGTTTTGGTACACTTTTGTTGGATATCTTAAGGGGAAAACGTATTCCTTGATCTTATGATAAGTAAGGATATTCTTGCTACTAATGGACTATTTTCTAGAAGGGTGGATTTTCTAATGATGATGGAGCCGAGTTGGTTTTAGAAGTAAACATCAGTTCTATCCTATGTTTTAACAAGGGATCATTAAGATTGGAGCTAAGTTCTCATCAATAGTATTTGCAAGATGTATAATTGTCTTAACTTATGAATGGAATACCACAAGTCGTTCTTGGAGGTGGAAATAAGATCAAGTTGTGTATCCAGACCTACTAACATCATTTTATCTTCAAGATATTGACTTTTCTTCTATGGGAATGACACATGATGCAAAGGAAATGCTAAAGGGTGGTGCAACTTTTGAAGAAAAAGTGGAACAACATGATGTAGGCCATTAATTATTGCAATTTTAGAGTATTATCAAATATTTCTTCCTAGCAAAATTGATGGAAAAATTCAGAATTCTAACCTTCTCAACCTATTAAAATAATAGTATATATTTGAGTTGATTTTTTTATAGTGTGGGAAATTATGTTTTTGCATGATTATGAAGGATACATTCTAGAATTTCTTTGTAAAAAAGGGAATAAGATCATATGGGTTCAAGTCTAGTAATAAGCATTTACCCTTGTCATTAGGATAGAAAATGCCAATGAAGGGGGTTTGTGAAGAGTATGGACATTATAAATAATACCAACCAATGTTCGAATTAGAAAGTATGTCTGTCCAATATTTGTAAATGTGTATGTACTACAAAATTTCAAGCATGAAAATTGTGATGTTAGGGCTTCAATAACATATCATTTATTTGATTATTTTCAATTTGATAACTCCCTACTTGTAAAGATACTTTTCTTTGCTTGAGTCTTTCTATATGTAAAATATGAGAGTTCCTAAAAACTATAGAGCATAATACATTGAAGTTTAAAATTAGAGAATTTTCAAAAACAAACGTAAAAAAATTCATTTTTTTTAAAATGGATAGAAAACAACACCTTGAGATATATTTGAATTGTTTTCTAGAACTGAGCATGCAAAAGTTAAATTGATGATGGTATAGTGTGAATAATATTCATATATATGGATGGAGAAAGCATGGGATCAATTGTCCAGTTATTCATCCTGGACCTCTACAATGATAAAGAATGCAATGATTCATATTTGTAACAACTTTGAGAGTTTCATTTGGTTTCTAAACTAAATAGAAATATTGAAATTTTCCTCACTGCTACTATGCTATTTCAAGCTTGTTGACTAGATTTTTCATCATCCCCTTATTAGGAATTGGTTAATTTGGAAAATAGGAAATGACACACAAGTTCTTATAAGAAAAGACCCTTGGATCAATTGCAAGAACAAACACATCCTTCCCACTCCTCTTGTGCATGTTGTAGACAAATTAGGTCTCTATTATTTACATCAAATTGCTCGTAGGGATCAAGAAACATGGAAATATCATTTCATGGCAAGAAGTTGGCCTAGGGACTAAGCATGATGACTTTTGGAACACTTACACAAATGCCTTTAGAATATATTCATCCATCTATAGGATCAAGATGACCATATTGTTTGGTAATTTAACCCAAATGGAGACTATGAACCAAGAATTGGTTACAAAGTTCTCGCCCCAAAAAATGGAAATCATCAACAAATTTGGTGAGGGAATTTTTTTTTGGAAATTGAAGTGTCTAGAGAAAAAAAAATTCATGTGGCTACTATTGAACAACAAGGCTCTTACATGGGATACAATTCAAAAGAGAAATTTTTAGGGGCCTAGAAGGTGTTTCCTCTGTAGGAAATATATGGAAACTAATCACCACCTAATCCTTTATTGTGACTTCTCATTAGAAGTCTAGAGAGAGGTTGATCGAATCACAAGAATATCCAATGTTTGGACATGAACATCTATTGAAGAATCTCTAGAAAATTGGCTCTACAATCCTTCAACATCAAATTTCAAATATCTTCCCCTATTAGTTGCATGGGGGATTTGGATATCTAGGAATCAATCACTCTTTGAAGATAGGGTGCCTATCCCTCTCAAACGTGTTCTCCAAATAATAAACATCATTTCATCCTTCCCTCAGCTCACTAAATCATCCCAATTTGTCAGGTCACAGGTAGATCCAATTGAAAGAGATATGTCGTAGGATTTATTTGATGGAGATTCTTAGGGAGACCCTCCCCGAGGAGGATTTGAGGGCATTATTCACCTATCCAACGATTCCTCTATCTCTTTTTCAGCTGGCATTGGGAATGAGACTAAAACATTTTTTGATCTCATGGCCCTAAAACTCTCTCTGCACCTAGCATGAGAAAATGGCATGTCTCATTTGCACATTTATGGTGATTCTCTATTAGTGATTCAAAGGATGACTAGGGGCTTCAACATTCAAAATAATATCCTTGATTCCTCTTTCTGAAGAGATCCAAAATAGTTCCAAAGGTTTCTCTTACATATCCTTCAACCATGTCTAGAGGGACAAGAATTGAGAAGCATATGGGATATCCAAAATTGGATTGGCATCAGACCCAGACACATGGAAGATTGCAAAAAAATCCTTGCCTCTCAGCTCAAAATATCTTCATGACACTTGGCTGCAATAAAAATGAAATGGATTTATTTTTGTTAATATAAATAACCAATGAATGTAAATGATAGATGATTACATGAGAATGAAAATGCTACATGGATACACGAGAATTTTGACAATCTCCTTATGTATTTATTTGTGTTATTCATGATATTATTAGAGAATTATGGACATTCAATCATAGTAGACAATACTTAGGTTTTTCTCATTGGTAGCTTCTGTGGCTTGCCATTTTGGGGCTTTCAACCACCAGGAATTATTTATGCATTTATGGATGTAATTTTTTTTTCTCTAAAATAAAATTACATGATTTTTTCCTTGTAAAAAAGTTGTATTGGGAATTGCTAGCAATGATGCATGCCTCAAGGGCTTACCAACACTATCTAACTGGAAGAAAATATGAATTGGGCATCAACCATGAAAATATTAGATATTTGATGACATAGTCCCAACTAAGTGTGAAAGGTGTTGGGTGGATTTCCTTATTGAATATGACTATGAAGCAAAGCATATTATAGTGAATGAAAATAAAGTGATAGATGCATTGAGTAGAAGACAACATTTGGCCACTATTGCACAAGCCCATCCATACCTACAATCTTTGATCCTACCACACTCATTAGATAATGAATGCTATATGGAGGTACGTGAATCATTGCATTGAAAGGATACTTGGAGCAAGAAAGAATAAAGAAAACATGAAGGGTATTAGTTAGTTGTAGATGAATTTGTTCTCTAGCATGACTGGATCTATGTTCTAAACAATATGGAATAAGATAAAATAAGAGAACTTTATCAATGTTCAATAAATGACCAAAACAAAGGTGAATGAGGCTAGAAGGTACAACCAATGATACCAATCTGTAGGGTTCCCTAAGCTGCCTTGAAAGCATAAAGCCACATTTAACATGATAAAAGAAAACATGAACTAAATATTGCATCCAATAGGATGAGAGAGTGCAAAAGAACACCTAGAATTTTGTAAGAGAGGAAGAAGGCGAGGAGGAGGAAGTTCTTCACTTAGAGTTGAGCACAGAGAAGGAGCAAATGATTTTTTAATGATGTCATCTGAAGAGTTCCCAAGGATGACATTTTTTGAGGCACATAATACTCCTTGCTTAGGAAAACCAGGTTACTAGAAGATATGCAACTTTAAAAAAGAACTAATTTTCATTCATATTGAAAAAAATTAAAATATCTTAGCATCAAGAGGGAAAATATTTCCAGTGGTGCATGATATATTTAATTTCTAGCATAATACATACACTAACATGTACACAAGGAAATTTATTAGCACGTTGCTATGCAGGTCGGACACAGAGGAAAAATTGGCAACTTATGCGAAAACGATAGAAATCTAGATGGTGGCTTGGAAAAAGTAAACCATTATGGCCATAATTATAATGAGAAAGGGAAATGTTCGGGATGAGAAAAAAAATCAGACACATGTATTTTCATGGGGGGCTTGATCACATTTCACCTGCATAAGACCATTAACCAAACCATTACATGGGTCTCAGTATTTGAAACTCATAACTGAAAATTCGACAACTAGAATGTATACCCAAATACCCAAACATATACAACATGAATGATAAGATTTTACCACCACACTTTTTCCTCCACAAATATATATTCATTATTAAAGTTTGGGAGTAATTTAGAACAAAAACTAAATCAGGGATTTGAAGATAGGGGCAATTTGTAAGTTGGATGTTTATCACTACCCCGATCTACATGAAAATGAACTATTCAACAATAAGGGAGGAAAACATTATATTACACATGTATTTTCATGGGGAGGCTTGACCACATTTGAGTTACATAATCCCATCAAACATAC
>ML808407.1:9709-30091 GCA_009831015.1 Picea engelmannii
GGATAAAATAAAATTAAGATATTATAAGGAGGTGGTTAACCCTAATCTTGAAGATCAAAAGTATCTCTCTTGTTTTACTAGCATAAAGAAGAGAACCAATATTGCTAAAATAATAACTAATTCTCATGAGTTGCATAGTGAAACTAAGTGTTGGGAGATCCTTAAAACATCATGGTAGGAAAGAATTTGTCACCTTTGTGACACCAAGAGGGTTGAATATGAAAAGTAATTTCTCCTAGAGTGCCCTGCATATACCCAAATTAGATCTCAATTCCAAAACAAAATTCACAATACCAACCTTCCTAACCTTCTAAGTCATCAAAACTTTAGTGATATTGGAATGCTTCTCTTAATTATTTTCAAGCATCAAAATAACATTTTAAAGAAATACAAGTAATCTCTTACCTTTCTTAAGGTCCGATAGACCAATTTTGGTCTTAGTGGATGTTAACCATCATCATTCATCATCATCATTATACACGGCTCCCTCATATTGAGAAGAACACCATTAAAATTTGTTAACCATAATAAATTTTTACCTTCAATGCTTTAAATGTATATATGTATGTATAAAGTTGATATTGAAATATTTCACTTAAGGTGGACATTGATTTTTTTTTTTATGGCCAATGCTAAAATATTTGTTTACGTACCACATGTCAGTTCCATGTAAAGCATTGAATGAATTACACATCTCCCTCATACTATGATGCAAAAATCACTTATCAATATATATATCCACATGAAAAAAATTGAGTAATTTTATTAGAGATTAAAAACATTACATGTGAATAATACCACAAAGGGTATTGCCATTATCCCAGTAGGATCAAAACTGAAGGACCAAATGGTCTAAGTCTCGACAATGAGTAAAAACTCCACAAAATTCTTTTATCAATAATAGTATGCCACCCTTTTTGTAACCATGAACAATAAAAGTATTAGAATCTATGTTCAACGGAGAATACAAAACTTCATAAATTCTTGAAGCAGTCCAAACATTTCATGGGTTATCACTGTAAATGTGCATCTCAAAAGTAGACAAAATTCTAAATCCAATATTCATGAAGATAAGTAGAAATGTGTCCCTGTTGGGACTCTTGGATCTCCCAATTACCTTCTGGCATATAAAGGTTGTCCTTGGATAGCCTATCATCTTCCTTGTTATTTTCCCTGTAAACATGAGAAAACGTAATGTGGGTAAAGGAATATTGCAGTTGTTTGATGTCTTCAAAGAGGGGCTACAAAAAGAAATTCCTCATCGCATCTTATCCATTCATCCATTTGATCACAAGGAGTGAGTCCCTCAGAACTTGAAGATGAGTGATTCCTTTTTCAATAGCAAGGAGTAACACCCATTTCAGTGTTGTAAGATCAATTTGATTGTCTATTTATTGGCTAGTGTTGGATTTGAATCTAAGGGTATTGTTTTCTGAGAGGAAGAATACTCCCCATTCTCCTCCACTCAGTGGAGCTTCCTAGGATGATCCATCAAAAAAGGCCCATGGATGTTGAGTGCCAATAATTAGGTCAAAATTCCATGCACACTGGTGGACTGGTGTGAATTGAGGGAAAGACCTTATGAGTTTTAGACTTTGTGATGCACACTTGAAACACAGTGTGTCCTTATTTTCAAATATTTTTTTAATTCTAGAAATCTAGAATCCCCATGTTATAATGAGGGGAAAGGTTTTGAAAGATTTTGTCTCTTTGTTCTTCTGCCAATTTCTCAAGGCCGCCTCGATTGAGTCTCCTTACCATTTTGATTTTATGCATGTGATGCCTTCAACTTCACTCCAAACCTTCTTAGTGAAGAGATAGAGGAGGATGAGATGTACATTTGTTTCTAAATATGCTTCACATAAACTACATCTTCCTAGGCCCTCATAGATTATTTTTCAATTAAAACCCAAGTTATGAATATATTATTTAGTATTAGCCAAATAAATATTTTGTCTTTGGTAGGGGATTTTTGTTTCCAGAGAGCTTTCTACCACCAACACGAGGGATTTTCAAAGCCTTCAAAGGCCAAAGTGTTGTAGACAAGTCTAGATTTATGGCCACCCATTAGGTTTTCTGACCAGAGGTGTTCATCTTCTTCTTCATTTATGTATACACTACATTTTTTGAGATAAACAGTGTAAGAGGCCTAGTTTGCTGCATATTCCTCATTTAGGTCGAAGTCTCTCCAGGTTAGCCATTATTGTTTCCTAGAATTCAATTCTTACCCTATTTCACTTTGATGTAGATTATAAAAACCTTTTGATATAAGATAAATGGTGAGGGGTGTGGGTATATAATGTTATTATTTTCTTCCAACCCAAGGGTCAAGTCCAACATGGACCTTATCTCCTTTTCCAACCCTCCAGATTAACTAGTTTTCAATTAGAGGGAAAGCCGCAATGGTGGATTTCGAGATGATGGAAGAGGACTAGGCTTTCTTGTTTGGGGGAGTGGATAAAATACCCATTAGATATATGGAACTAGACTCCATACATTCTTGGATTCCAAGGCTTGGAAGAAAAGGAAAATATTTTTGAGGCCCCAACCTCCTTGTTTTTTAGGGATGGACATGTTTCTCCAAGAGACCAATGCCATTCCTTTCTTCTCCTCATTTTCTACCCATATGAATTGGTAATAGAGTTGGAAAATTTGGTCCAATATCCATTTCAAGATCCAATCCAAAGACATCCAATAAACCAAAATGGACTCAAGGAAATATTTTACAAGAATGAGAAAAGCACCATGAGATAACCATCTATTAAACCATGTGTTCAGATTTCTTTCAATCTTGTCTATCGGTCATTTCCAAACTCCCTTCAGGTATATGTTTTCCTTTAAGTGGAACCATAAATACTTTAGACTGACCTTGAAGGCCAATATCATGAAGGGGAAAGGTTAGGCTATCTAGTACGTTACATGTTCATAGAGACCCCAAATTCTTACAAGAGACTTAGAGGAATTTATTACCATTCACGTGGTTGTGTAGAATAGGTCTAGGATTTATTTAATTTCATTCACATACATTTTGAGTCATCATAGAATATAAGGATGTCCTCCAAAAAAGTTAAATGTGAAACATATCAAGAAATTCCAATTAGAATACCTTTCAAAGAGTCATTTGTTCCATATTCCTTGAGAGACCTCCTTAATCCTTTTATGACTAGGAGGAAGAGAAAGGGGGGGGGAGAGGACACCTTGGAAAATTTCTTTTTTAGAGTTTAAGAAAGGTGAACCTATTCCATTGATTAGGAATTTTAAGTTCACATAGAAGATGTAATCCATAAACCAAGACACAAAGTGTAGATTGAATCCTAGGTGGATTAGAATGAGTCACAAGAAAATACATTTGACTTTGTCAAAGGCCTTGGAAAAGTCAACCTTGAATCTCATGGACTTTAAGTTTTTTTTCACCATGTGGAACCCTTCCTGGGCAACCCAATTTTCTTGTGTATTTGGAATCCTTCAAGGAATCCAAGATACTCTCAAGAGACCCACTTAGAGAGTTTATTTGATCCTATGAGATATGAATTTAGAGATGATGTTATAGATACTATTGCAGAGTGAAATTGGGAAAAAGTTATCAAAACTTGTGGGGTTTTCCATATTGGGGATAATAATAATGAATGTGGTGTTAAAGAAATCCAGGACCTTCCTTGAAATTTGAGTTTCTTCCACTACCCTACATAAATCTATCTCAATGAACTCATATAAATTGAGAAAGAATTCTATGGGTAGCCCATTTGAACCTGGGATCTTGTCCTTCTGAAAGTTGTGAAGGGTTGGGACTAGTTCTTCTTTCCCTACTTCTTCCATGAGAGTTTGGTTATCTTATTGATCAACAAATATAGGAAATAAACTAGATATTCTAAGAATGGCATCGATTATGGATTTGTTTTCCTCTTTAAAAATATTTTGGAAGTGGGAGACCCCTTCCAATGCAATGTCACTAAAATTTTCATTATAGGACCCATCCCCTCTATCAATTTTCCCAACTGAGTTGGAATGTTTCCTAGAATTTATGTAATGGTGAAATAATTTTGTGTTTTCATCACCAACCTCTAGCCATATTTATCTACTTTTTAGGAAACATTCCTTTTATTTATCTATAAACAACTTTCTTCTTTTATTTTCCAATTGGTAGAACTCCTCTTTCTGCATATATGAAAGAAATCAAAATCCTTCTAAAGCGATTTTGGATGAGATGGATTCCTCTACCTCTCAGAGCATCTTTTCATCTTTTTCTCGTTTGTCTTTAAATCATTTGATAGCCATTTTTTGGCCATATGTAGGTTCGAATGGATCTAGATTATTGAAGAGGGTTGTTGAAAGGGACCATGCATTCTTGATAATTTGGATGAAATCTTCATTTTTTATCCATTCTGGGTTTAATTTGAATGGTTTAGGGAGATTTCCTATAACCGTGGCCACTTCCAACAAAATTAGGTTGTAACTTGTAGTTAGAGTCCCCTCCTAATGAAACCCATTTCCTGATTCTAAGAAATTCATCTAGAAAATCTTCTGAAACCAAGAATATGTTGAGCCATTTGGCTATCCAAGCCTCCCCCATCCTTCTATTAGTCCATGTGGGGGTAATATTGACAAGACTAATGTCGAGCAAACCTAGTTGCTCCAAAATTTTGATACATAAATCTAAGAGAGTATCTGATCGGTCCACTGGCTTCCATATCTCATATGTTCCTAAAGAAAAATTCAAATCTTCTACCAAAGTTATCATCCCTTGATGAAACCATTATTTTGACAAAAGACATTCCCAATACTCTTGTCCATCTACATCGGACCCATATATATTCAATTAATTGTAAACTTTCCCCTAATCAAGAGGAGCAAGGAAGACATATAATCTTGAATCAACATCCCATAAATTAGAGAGGGAAAAAGTATTTGTATTCCACCTTGTAACCAACCTCATGAATAACCTAGAGCATCCACAAAGATGAACTACCATCCTTTAAATATCTTAGACATCTCATGAACATTTTTTTCTCCATCTGTCATGATTTCTTGCAAGAGTATGACATATGGATTGTGAGTGCTAATTAACCTCCTTAGGGCCAATTTATTGGAGGGGTTGAACAACCCTTTGTAGCTCAAGGAGAGGAATATCATTTTGAAATTTCCTTAGGGGGAAATTATCTAAGGGCCTCGAGTAAATATTTTTGTTTTCCCCATTTCACCTATGAATTGATTTCTTATGGGATATGGATAAATAATATTTCCTACCTCTTTATCTAGGTTTATGTTTTTTGTCTTGTATATTTCCTAGGCCACCTTCAGAAGGTCTATTGAAAATCCATAAATCCTTGTTGTGAGGTCTTAGGTTGTATTTTGATCTCTTAGAGGAGGTAGAGCCTTCCATAGGTTCCTTTATAGGAGGTTCTATCAAGGGAGACAATATGAGATTAGAGGGTTTCATAATGATGCTAAGGGGTTCTCCCAGCCTATCCAGAGGGACTGACGAAGAAGGTTGGGTCTTTGATAACCCTGATAGGTTGGATATAAAATCCTCATGAAAAACTTCAGTCATGTCCTCTATTTAGCCTTCCAAGGGAAAAATTTTAACCTACTAGAGGAATCTATACGATAAGGGGGGGGTCTTACCCAATGTACAAGATATCTCCTTTTTTAGTTGAGGGGACTTCCTAGGAGATTCCTATTGTTCCACTGCTATCCTTTTTTATTTTAGAGTTTGGGATTGGTGGGTTTAGCATTGGGAACACATATATTGATGTCAAAGGATCCTTTTATTATGTCATTGGAGCTAGTTCTTTGATAAACAGAGAAGGTTTTCATACCCTTTTTGTTTTAGTAACAAAGGGTGTAATCCTTTACTAGGTTTCCATACTCATGGAATATTCTTCACTTAAAGGGTACTCCTTCATAAACTAGATTATGGTGAAAAAACATAGGTCCTTTTTTGATGATGATGGAATTTTCTAGGCCTTTCGATAGGTCAATTCCCACTAGTATTCCCTTCAATCACGTATACCTAGATTCATGAAAGGAATTATCAACTTTGAAGTAAAGTCCTAGAGTGTTTCTAATTTCTTTGAAAACATCCTCAAACAAGAGTGGCAATGGTAAACCTAGAATTCTCATACAGATAGGATTGTAGTCGATCTATGTTGAACGTCCATCAAAATCCAAATGCCATATTTTCATAAATAGGGCATGAGGGCCCCATTTCTGAAACCTCTAAAGGATTTTGTTTGCATATTCAGTGGTCCTAAAATACCAAACAATCTATCCTTTTACAAGGATTGTGCTTCAGCGAATGCAGCCTGGTAGTGCACTGAAATTCTCCCCCATCAAATTGTTTAGGGAGATTTCTCCCATTCTACGGATAGGGAACCTTACAACTAGTGAGGACTTATTGAAATCCATGATTTTATTTAATTTTACACTGTCCTCCAATAGCATGTTAATTACCTCAATGTTTTTCTTGATGCATTTCCTCTTTTTTTGTTGGTTCCATGGTCCTCCTATTCCTATGCTTTTGACTATATGTCTAGTACTAAAGGAGGGGATATTTCTCATTAAATCACCTATTTAATTTTCACCTATGAATTTGAGGCCTTGATTATCTTGAGAACCACATTTAAAAGAACTCGAACCAAAACCACCCATCATCATATTAAGGAGGATTTCACCTTCCTTGAGAGCGTTGATGGCATTGATCCTCAACAATGGGATTAATTTCCCTTCTTTCTCCAAGGTTTTTTCATGATTAGCCCCATATGGGTATCATCCCATTATGGCCAAGCTAGGGATTTTCTCATTCGAGTAGAGGGGTCTAGATTGAGCCATGGTAGTTAGCTCCACCAAACCATGGGTGTGATTTATGAAAAATGGGAGCTAATTATTAGAAGTCATCCTCTCCTTGAATTCTTTGATGTTAGATTTTCCTTATTTCAATTTTGACATAAGAGGGATGGATGAGAAGGGATGTGGTGTCATCTAGAAGTCTTGAATGTCCACCCAAATCTGCTACTTGCCTAACACATCCTCTGTGTAATCCACAAGGTCCTCCTCCATGGGAGCTGGAGGAGGGGAGGGCTACTCACGAAGCCTATGGAAACTTATGAATATTGGAACCTAGGTTGTGTAGGAACCCTAGAGTTGAGGCAATGTCATTTTTTGGGAGACCTTAGTCACCTTTGGATGAGCCTGTTTTGTAGATCCTTAAGGGAAAAAACAAGGAGGTCTCAATCCGCAAAATATTTAGAACTACCACTTATAATCCAATATATCTTTTATCCAAGATATAATATGATATATATTTTATCTTTAGCTTCTCATACAAATCGAGGCACCATCTCTAAAAATTACCCTCCAAATCCTAAACTCTCCACTCCACTCCAACTTGTGCATAGGATGAATCCAAAAGAACCTTGTGTATTCAAAGGAGGTAGTATCAACCTATTCACTGCTCATACATTATAGTAAACCATGCCATAGAAGCTATCCCTACTGCAAAAAATAAACCTCTCATAAAGATCGTCCAAAAAAAAACCTATCACTGAGAGCACCCCCTCCCCCAACACACACACACACATACACACATAGATATATAATTAACTTATAAAAACATTAATTACTTGTTGTTGGGTGTAGGCCTATTTTGAGGAAAGACCTGTTTCTGGAAAAGAAGACCTAATTGTGAAGCACGTGCAACAAGTGGCAAGAAAGAAGCATGTGAGAGGAAACGCCACGTGGCGAGGAGGCAGGCAAGCCTAACCATGATAGGGTTAGGTTTTGTGATAAGGATTGTAATGACTATAATCCTATAAAACAATATAAATAAGAACCTAGGAGGTCTAGGTTAGAGGTTGTTGTTAAGTGGAGGACGGTTATTATGATTGTTGAAATACCATGAAGTGCAATAAGGTTGTATAAGAGTTGAATAAGATAGATTTTGAGGGTTACATCACAGGATGAGGATCCTGGTGTGATATAGGTTGCCTCACAAAGGTTCCTTAACCTCATCAGGATTGTATGATTGAATATGTAATGCGTGCAACACTAGATTTTGCACTAGATTAAATAAAAGAGCAGAGGAGCCAAATATTTGTGGACGTATCCCCAAGAGGGGGTGAACCACGGTAACACTTGTGTTCTATGTGATATTTCTTGAATGATTTTCTTTCTGTAAATGATTAGCTTATGAATGAATGATTAACTAGATGTATTAGAATGCATGCATAAGGTTAAAGATGAATGAATCTTAGAAATACTTGAATCAATAACAAGTTTAATGCATAAAGAAAGATATAATACACTCCCAGATACCTACTCATTCATAAACTATAAACACCTGAGTATTGCAGTCACCCATAAAGATATCTCGGGTTAGACACTGTTGTGCACTCTACACGTAGCGTTTCCTTCTGGTTTATCATGAGGGCCGGTAGTTTTAGAGGGTTTTGTTGAAACCTATTGAGATTTGAACCTAGGTCAACCCAAGAAGAATTAATAAGTGAGAGATCTAACCAACAAATTGTTATGTTTTCGATTGGAACTACATGGGATTGAGTGGATGGGATCCATGGAAGAAATGCGTGGAGGATGAAAGTATAGAAGGGAATGTTCAGACCATGGAATCCAATAAAGGAGGAGATCAAAAGATGGTTGAAAATGAAGGAACTTTAGTTTTCACAGAAGGAAAACAGAAACCCTAAGATAACACCACACAAATGTCTCGACAAATACGTGTTTAGCGACCTGCATGAGGTATTTTTCTGTGATGTCTTGCATTTGTTGCAAGAGTGGTTATTGAGGTTAAAATACAACCACCCTACAAATTGAATTAGATAGTTGGAGTGGAATATTGTGTAGATCACGCATTTACAGCAAGTTAATAACAAATTCGCGTGCGCAGTAGATTTATGTTTAGACAGTATTGTTTCATGATTTATCACTAAATTTGCAGTAGATACAATGAAGTCTTACATTGCAGCAGAGAAATATTTTCGAAAGGGACCCAGAGGTAGGTACGTTAGATAGTTGTATACTTCAATCAATATTTTATTGTATGACAACGATCTGATTACTATGGAATCAGACAACTAAACTTCCCTGCGCGCATGGGGGATGGGGGGGAGCACTGATAGGAAGCATAGAAATGGATGAAAAGATGGATAAGGGAAATAAGAAGGATGCCATGGACCCAATCATGACAGAGGAAGGCCAAATAAAGAAGATAATGGCAACAACTAGAAAGACGCACAGTGGAGTACCCTACCAATATAAGAAGAATAATAAGAAGAGAGCCATAGTTGATAGAGAGGGATTGGAAAGCGATGAATAAGAGGTAGAGGATCTTCGAGTTGTTGAGAAAATTGAGGAAATCCTACATGCAACATATGAAAGGAAAACAAGAGGTCCAAAGGCAAGAACAGAAGGTGAAACTCCAATCCAGATCATTATCAGTGTGGAACCTACAACCCCATGTGTGACTAATACACCAGAAAGAACACCAGCATTTAGACAACCAAATTTTAGTGGAAGAAAAGAAACAAGACATGGATCCAATCAAGGAGCATCAACTAGGTGAGCCAGTTCAAGAAGTAATAGTCAAATATCTACACCACGCAAAGGTAGTAGTTCAACATAGTTTAAAATGGAAATGCATGATCCCATGATCAGGTTACCATAATTTCGGGGAGAGGCATCATGAGGACCCTAAAAAGAACTTATCCATCTATGAGAAGATATGGGAAGAAAAGCATATCACAGATGAGGATATGAAACTCATGCAATTAGCAATCAATCTAAGAGACCCTGTAATGGATTGGTATATGAGCCTAGATGTAAATAGTCCACCAGGAGTAACAAAGACTATTGCATATGTGAAAAAACTATTGATAAACAAATTTCAGAAGCCCAAGTCAGAAGACCAGTATATGAATGAAATGATCAAAATTAGGCAAAAACTAGGTGAGCCTGTTTGGGATATTGATCAGAGGTTTAAGCATCTAAAAGGTAAGTTGAAATATGCAATGACCAACATGCAACATAGGAATTTATTTTTGAACTCACTATTACCACATTTGAAATACCCATTAATACAACAAAAGTTTTGAACTCGAGTAGAGACTCTGTAAGCAGCCTTACAACTAAAAGAGAACCAATATCAGTAGATAGATCCAACAATAGAGGAGATGAAGGAGGATTTGAAGAATATAACATTTCAACTTAACCAAAATAAGGGTAAAGAGAAAACAATATTTGTTTGGTGTACCTTATGCAACACAAAAGGACATCATAAGAAAGAATGTCCAACGTTCATGTAGTATATGGTGACAGGAATGCCAAACTCATTTACAATAGGAGAACCATGGTGAGAGATTTGTAAGACACGTGGTCATGATCCATATCATTATTCAATGATGCATAAATATAAGACAATACCAAAAGGTTCATATTGCAACTTTTGCAAATCGGTGGGTCATGATGATAAGGACTGTAGGATGATGGAGTTGATGAGAGAAATAACTTCAGATACTTATAGGGTGCAAGAAGAAATGATGACAGGACAAGTTTCACCTCATTTCATTCAGGTACCACCACCACGCAATAATGCACAACAACAATACAACAATGCATGGTCATAGTATAATAATGTGAAACCACAATATAATGCCACATAGTATAACCAGGTACCTCAGTACAACTCACCACACGAAGATAGAGGTGGATATCGAGGTGGAGGAAGTGGAAGAGGAGCATTTGGATGAGGTAGCGGACCAGTAGTGTGCCACAACTGCCAACAACCAAGACATTATGCAAGGGAATGTCCACTCCCACCAGCGACATGTATGTATTGTCGCACAGTAGATCATGACACATAATATTGTCTGACACTCTTGGGGAAGATCCAAGAAAAAAGGAACCAGAACAACTAGAATTTTCAGTGGATATCTGCAGAAGCCAAGGATGATGGGAGAAACATCAGTATAGTCACTCGAGGAGGAGCCAAGTGATCTAGATTATTTTTGGCACCAAATGAGAGCAGAGATATAATAAATCAATGTACAGAGATATCTCGAATATCCAATAATTTAACAGAAATGTATCAGAGATGCAACCATAAACACAGAGATACAATAATACACAATTTTCCATTAATGAGCGAAAATTTACAAACACTGTAAAAATACAGAGTGAAAGACTCGCTAGAATGGTGGCAGCTTATCTCTGATAAGAGATGTGTCTGATGCTCGCATTCGAAAGAAGATGTGATACTCACATTCGAAAGAAGATGCCTTTTATAATGAGGCTCCAAAGGAATTTTTATCATAAAAAAAAATCCAAAAACCTAACCCTAGAAGATGAAAATCCAACAGTTTTGTGGACCCTGTTTTGGGTAGTTTGGTGTATCAAATTCCCGAGGGCGTAACTTTGGCATACGATCTTTGTTTGGGGAAAACAATAGCTCGTTTGAAAGGTATGGTCGAGGCGATTCATTTAGGGGGATAAATAAAAGCCTTCAGCTATCATTTAGAAGCTCGATCCCCAAAAAACTTCATTTAGGACCTCAAAATGGCCCCAGAAGTTAGAAACTGCTAAAAATAGTAAATTACCAAAATTGCCAGAAAACTATTTTGAGCTAGTTGGAAAAGGTGGGTGGCCACCGATATCCACCTAGATCACCAAGAAAGGAAATGAAGCAGTCAAACAAGATCCAGTGCAACACCAATGGATTAATAAGAATATTGAGCCACATAAGCAGTGTGATGCATGAGAAGAAAAGGAAACATTTAAGGAGGCTAGACATGAGTTTCTCAAGAAAAATGTTGTGTCTACATCAACCGTGCAACAAAATCATAAATCACCAATGTACAATATTCTCTCCTCAATGGACCATACCAGTAAAGGACAAACTTTAGAGCAAGTAAGTACCATAAAGACTTTTCTACAATCATGTGTTATGCTATTGAATGATCCATCATCTGTTAAGGTTTTACAAAATATTTTATAAATATGTAACACAAAGGAGGAAGGGAATTTGGAACATAAAACAGTCAATCATCTCCATACTAGAAGAAGGAGAAGTAGAGAATTCAGACTAAATGCTAATATTGGGATTTTAGTATGGGATATATTATATTGGACTTAGGCTCTGAAGTAAATGTCCTACCTAAGAAGACATGGCAGTGTATGGGAGAACCCACACTAGGCTATTCACTTGTCCAGTTGAAATTAGCAAATCAACACAGAGTGTTACCAATTGGAAGGCTTAAAGGTGTGACAATAGATTTGGATGGAGTGCGCACTATGGTATATTTTGAAGTAATAGAGATAGTAGATGGCACAACACCTTACCCAACATTGCTTGGAATGGATTGGGCATTTGATAACCAGGCTATAATCAACCTAAAGACAAGGAAAATTAATTATGAATCAAGTGAATATAGAGTCATTGCACCATTGGATCCTTAAGAAGGAGAGAGGTTTGTAGAGACCACTTGTTTGGATTTGGAGGAAATAAACCAGTTGTACAGAACCACCACACGAGAAGAGGATTATGTTAACCCAACTGCATATGGGGTACTCAACTAGAGAATCATTACATCATGTGCATCTGAATTAGACACAGGTTTGGAGAATTGGAAACAGAGATTACATGAATTTTCCACAAGGAGTTGTGCAAGAATAGACTGTTCAATAACATGGGTTGGTACAGAGATAAGAGAACCTCCTAGTTTTCATGGGTTAAATAACTTAGAGGAATTTTTGACAAAATATGAAGAGGAAGTACTATAAAATCATAGGCTCTTATCCTTAGATATTGTACTCAAGGAAACACCTGCAAGATGGCGGGGTGTGCACAAACAAATAATTCAGGATTGGTATTAGTGTAAACGACTACTGCACATTAGATTTGATGCACAACAGGGGAGCAATAAAATGCAGAGGTATGATGGACATCGAAAACCAGTGGAACACTTTGACAAGTGTAAGGTACAATGGATGATGGCATGACCATAGGAATGGACTCATGACTTTATCCATACATCGGAAGGAATCCCAGGGAATTGGTATATAGACCAAGAGATGCGCAGAGGCACTACAAAATGGGCAGGCTTACAACAAAACTTTGTAGTAACTTTCTCATTTGAACATGAGAACCCCAACATGGATTTGGCACTAAAGATGATACAGGGAATGATGTTTATTAATGAACCAGAAGTTGAAATCATGACAGAATATCAACAAAAGAACAAACATCCAGTCAAAGAGTTACTCTCATGGTATCATGTTGAAGAGGAAGCACCATATGAAGATGATTTGTGCAACATTCAGATTAAAGAGATTGAAGGAGAAAGAGAGGTGGAAGGCCCATCTCTGGAGTGACATGTATTTGTTGCACCAATCAAAATTAAGAAAGTTAACATTGGGACGAATGACAATCCTGAAATGGCAAGTATTGGACACTATTGGGATGAGAAAACAGTAGAAAGAATAACAAAGTTATTGCACGAATATAGTGACATATTTTAAACAAACTTTACAAATATGAAAGACATAGTAGGGGAGTTAGGTGAGATGAAGATACCCCTCAAACCTGAGGCTAGACATGTCAGGAAAATACCCTATAGACTAAATCCAATGTATAAGAAGAAATTGACAAAATGTTGGAAGCTAGTATCATAGAACCAGTAGAGGAATCTGAATGGATCAGTCCTATGGTATTCCAAGAAAAGAAACAAGGTGGGGTAAGGATTTGTGTAGATCTTAGGAAACTTAATGATTCTTTCTTACATGACCCTTTCCCTACCCCTTTTACAGATGAGGTCTTAGAGAATGTGGGAGGTCAGGAAGCATATTCATTCACATATGGATTCTTAGGTTACCATTATATCAAAATAGCTCCTTTTTCTACAGAATGGGGATCCTACCAATATACAATCATGCCATTTGGGATGAAGAATGTACTAGCCATGTTTTCAAGAGTAGTCATAACCTCTTTTAAGGAATTCATACATTAGTTTCTAGAAGTATACTTGGATGACTAGACTGTATATAGTTTGTTAAAGGACCATGTAGAATTGTTGAGACTCGTGTTGGAAAGATGTAGGCAATGTCAGATATCATTGAATATCAAGAAATGCATTTTTGGTACACCTTTTGGAATATTGTTGGGACATATAGTGTGTAAACAAGGTTTATTAGTGGACCCTGCTAAGATTGCAGTCATTGTAAATTTACCACCTCCAAATTCAGTGCGCTAGCTAAGAGAAACATTGGGACATATAGGCTATTACATGAAATTTATAAAGGGGTATGCGCACATTATTGCACCAATGGAAAAGTTGTTAAAGAAGGACACCAGATTTCAGTGGAATGAGGAATGTAAGAAAGGTTTGGACACTTTAAAACAAAAGATGGTAACAACACCTATACTAGTATTTCCATATTGGGAAAAGACATTTCATGTGCATGTAGATGCATCAACCATAACACTTGGAGAAATTCTGGTGCAACCAGGAGCAAGGGACTTAGACCATCCTATAGCCTTTGCAAGTAGAAAGTTGTCAAAATCATAGCAGAAATACAACACCACAAAAAGAGAAGGCCTATCCATGGTATATGCACTTCAAAAATTCATGTACTATTTATTGGGTAAACACTTTAAAATGTTCACATACCATTCTTCCCTCAAATATATAGTCAACAAACCAGTGTTGGGGGGGAGGATCTGTAGATGGCTATTATTGTTCCAATAATTTGATTTCGAAGTCATAGTCAAACCAGGGAAGCTGAATGCAGGACTTGATCACCTGTCAAGGGTAACTAATGGAGAAGAACCTACTAACTTAGAGGACAACTTCCCTGATGCATAGTTATTTTCAGTATAGGTAGTTGATGAATACTTTGTTGATATTATTGAATACTTAAGAACAAGGGTTGCACCATAGGACTTTAGCACTACGTAGAAGAAAAATCTGGAAGTCAGAGCTGCAGAATATCAACTTATTGCAGTAAATTTATACAAAATGGGCACATATAACATTTTGAGAAGATGTGTATTGCAACATGAAAGGCCCAGAATTTTGGTAGAAGCTCATGAAGGTATAGTTGGAGGACACTATGTAGGAAAATATACCACGCATAAAGTATTGCGGGAAGGATTATGTTGGCCAACAGTCCATAAATATGCCAAGGAATATTGCCAGAAATGTGATGTTTGTTAGAGGGTTGGCAAACCCAACAGAAGGGAAGAGATGCCTCTAAGACCACATGTGACTCTACAAGTATTTGACAAATGGGAAATAGAATTTGTGGGACATATTAATCCACCAGCAAAAAGGTCAGGAGCTAGATATATCATTATTGAGACTGAATTCTTAACAAGATGGGCAGAAGCAGCACCAGTCAAAGACTGTAGCGTAGAAACAACAACACACTTCTTGTTTGAGCAAGTGATCACCAGATTTGGATGTCCCGGGACTCTAATGAGTGACTAGGGAACTCATTTTATCAATGATACCATCAGAGCTATGACTAAGGAGTTTGAAGTCTATCACCAGAAAATTACACCATACCATCCCTAGGAAAATGGCACAGTAGAAGCCTTCAAAAATATTTTGGAAAATGCTTTGACTAAGATCTACAATGTCAATAGGGATGATTGGGACTTGAATATACCAGTAGTACTATGGGAATATAGTACCACATGTAAAAATTTGACAGGATAGACACCATTTACACTGGTGTATGGGAAGGAAGCAGTGATGCCATTAGAATTTTTGGAACCTAGTCTGTACGTAGCAACAATTACCAACATGACAGAAAGAGATGCAATACAGGAGAGGCTAAGTCAATTAATGGAAATGGAAGAGGACATGATTATGGAATGATTTCACCAAGAAGTACAGAAAGCAGGAGACAAATCCTGACATGACAGACATATTAAAAAGAGGAATTTTAAGGAAGGAGACCTAGTCTTGCTCTATGAAAGCAAATTTTTCCAACACCCTGGGAATTTTAGAATGCATTGGCTAGGGCCATATGAAGTAAAGAATGTCACAAATGGGGGATTTGTGCAACTAAAATACTTGGGAGGAATAGAACTGAAAGGAATGATCAACGGTAGTGGACTGAAACTGTACAGGGACAGTTGACCTACTAACCCTTAAAAGTTGCAGTGCAATAAGAAAAGAATGTATATAGTGTACTATAGTAGAGATTAGGACAGAGAAATGATAAAAAGAAATTAAAAGGGGAAAAAGGAGATAAAATGAATAGAAAAATAGAAAAAGGAAGAAAAACACAAAAAGATGCAGAAGTGCACTAAACCACAAGAATGTGCGGAAAAAGTCACACGTAGTAATTACTGCGACGATATCAAAAGAAAACACACAGGAAAAATTACACTCGGCACAAATGCAAGCAAAAAGTGAAAAAATGACATGACCGAGTCTATAAAAGGTGGAAAGTACGTGTTAATTCAACACTTAGGGATTTTTCGGCATAGAGAGAAATACAAAGAGCGTGCCCTAGATAAAATTTTATGAAGAAGCAAGCGAGTGTGCAACTTAGAGAAAAGATGACCCCATCAAAGTTCGACACTCTGTGATGGTATGTACGGGTTACTCGGAAGGTTCATAGGTGCAAGGAAAGAATGAGATAGTCTAAAAACATAGTTGAGCTGGAAGATATCACCACGTCGGATACAAAATCGATTATCCTGACACGGGTTGAAGAGGAAACATCAACAACGCAGCAAGGAGAAATACGGAAGAGTTTTGGGGCCCGGGATGATATTTTGAACCCTAACCCCGAGATGCCCGCGAAGCAGGATGAAACAATGGCACCACAAAAGACCCACGAAGGCAAGGAAGTGTTATTCGAGGATATCACCGACATGCCATATTTCGAGAGGGAAGAGGAAGCGGACACAACAGAGGTACGTCCTTCTGCTGCGGGATAGAAAATAAAGGCTCATGACACCATGGATATCACAGTCCTGCATCTTCCAAATGCAGTGGTTGTTGTCAATGATATGCTAGGAAAGGTACCAAAACTTTGGTATGTAGACCACAAAGTGCACAATGCGGCTAAATTCCCAGAGTTGGCCAAGGAGATTTATTTAATAAACACATGGTAAATTGGACCCTGGGTAAGCCAATAATGGAGCACATACAGTGGATAAAGGGGTTGTATAACTCTGGCATTATGAACCTATTGTATATAGTGCATTTTGGGTGGGATATGAATGTTGGGCTCTATGTCAAACAACTAGTTGCATGCGTACATGGAGGCATCATGTGGATGGATAGGCTACTACATATAGATGTGGTACCGATTTCCAGGATCACAGGACTACCAACATTCGGTGCGAAGCGAGAGGAATACCTAGATAACAAGGCGAGTGAGAAGGAAATAGCAGAGTTGGTCAAAGAATAGTTTGGCACCAGTCAGGGTAATAGAGGCATTGTACTCAAGGATATCAACGATAATGCAACAAGATTTTCTAGCAACCTCATGGCTTGCAAACTATTGAGTAAATATCGAAAAGAAGAAGTGTCAGTAGGCTTATTGCAATATCCGCGCAGTGTGCGAAATGAGTAATGTTCAACTCGGCACCATACATGTTCAACCAATTTTTGGTAGACTGTAGAGACACACATGACAATGGAAATGAGTTGCATTACTCTTGGTTGATGATTATGATAGCATTGGCAGAATCGAAGGAGCCAAAATTCTCAGTGTTCCTGGATAGGAAGGGGAAATTTTATGTGGCCAAACATGAATCCCTATGGCAGGCCAAGGATAACAAAACACAACAAGAAAACAACACAGTTTTTTCAATGTTGTTGGAAGAGATACAACATCGCACAGCTAATGTATGGTGCATACCTATGGAGGTAATCCAAGAGACAACATGGATAGCCAAGTTCAAGGAATCCCAGTATCACATGTGATCCAGACCGCAAGGGATCCAAAGAAGGCACGACTAGAAATGCAGTATTGCATCACCAAGGAAGAGGTGGATTGGATAGTCAAAGACTAGGATGCGCAGTGGCAACTGCCAGTCTCAAAACCAACAACAAGGCCAGTCACGGTGCAATCCTCCAAGCCTAAAGGACAAAGCTGAAGCAGGTTCCTCAACAAGAACAAGTAGCCCAACCAATAATACTAGAAAGGTTGTAGTGAAGAATCAGCCAACCGGAAGCAGAGCAGAACCGAAATGTCCAAGGAAAACAACAACAGGGACATGCAGCCAACCGCGGAATAGAAAGGGGGATACTTCATAGGCTAGAGAAGAGAGGTTCCAGGGTACAACAAGTGGTTTGCATCCCTCACAGACAATAAGGAAGCTAGTGCAGGAAAAAGAGGTGTGCAAGAAAATAAAGTATGTCACAGAAGACCCAGTCATCACCCTGACAGAGGATGATGTGAAGTTAGTCACGGAAAAGGTCCAATATAGGGGGGGAAGAATCGGTCTGTGTTGCATAGGCACAATGAGAAGAGATCATGAACAAGCTCATAGAAGTCCATGAAAATATACAACAACTACGGAGACAAGCAAAACCATAGGCCACAACATGCAACAGGAAAAGTCACAGTGACCCCCTGCACAGAAAGGAGAGGAGACAGTGCAGTTGGTAGTCCAAGGCAGGGAGGCATTTACAGTCTCGTGCCCAATGATCAGAATGTATCAGGAAATTGCACAAAAATACATGGGGGATGTGGAGAAATTTGAAGTTGTCATGGCACAAATACCCACCAAGGCACTGTATGGACTCCATGCTATTGTAATGCAAGAAATGCAATTCAGGTCATGTGCAGATGCAACCAACTTGGAGGTGGGTAGAGGAGTCATTGAAATGATACAAATCACATGCAACCAACTAACTTCGGAGAAAGAGGAGGAGAAAGGATGTGGAGATAAACTAGAATAGGGATTAACAATGGTATATGATCACATCCCAGACAGTACGCAAGCGCCTAAGAGAAGTGCAAAGGAGAATATCAACATGATCTCGCAAAAAATTGACAAATATAATCTGCAATAATCAACAGAGAGAACAATAATCTGCACTCCATATAGTTGATATGGAGAAAGAAGCAAGGGAAGTAGAAGATTTGTTCGATATAAATGCACAAATATGGGCTATCCTGGAAGAAGATGAAAAGGTCCAGCAGTGGGACCAAGAAGAGGAGATAATCAGTGTTTCCATACAAGAGCTAAAGCAATGGTAGAAAACAATGATCATCACAGAGCACTTGAAGGGCACTCAAGAAATAAAGACTCTGCAGGCAAAGTTGAAATCAACGCAAACAAAGAAACAAGAAAGACAAGTTGAATTGGAACCCCTCCAAGAACAAGTAGCACAGATGATTGTGCAGTTAGAGGAAGAGAAGAAAAGTATGGCACAGGCACATACAGAGGGCACAACATTAATGCAGGAGGAGATAACAATGCAATCAATGGAGGCGCTAACAGGAAAAGTTGTGTAGATGAGGGAAAAAGGAAAGGAACTAGCAAAAACGTTCCACAGTTTGGATAGGGTAGTACAAGGAGCGTGCACCACTTGAATGGCTTGGGACGAGCAACATGTCAGTGTTGGGGGCCTGTTGGGTGCAGGCCTATTTTGAGGAAATACCTATTTTTGGAAAATAAGACCTAATTTTGAAGCACGTGCAACAAGTGGCAAGAAAGCAACATGCAAAAAAAAGAAGGAAAAGCCACGTGGAAAGGAGGAAGGAAAGCCTAACCATGATAGGGTTAAAGTTTGTGATAAGGATTATAATAGCTATAAGCCTATAAAATAGTATAAATAGGAACCTGGGAGGTCTACATTAGGGGTTGTTGTTAAGTGGAGGACGATTATTATGATTGTTGAGAGACCGTCGATTGTAATAAGGTTGTAGAAGAGTTGAATAAGCTAGATTTTGAGGGTTAAGTCACAGGTTGAGGAGCCTGGTGTGATCTAGTCTTCTTCACATAGGTTCCTTAACTTCATCAGGATTGTATGATTGAAGATGTAATGCGCGCAACGCCATATTTTGTAGCAGATTAAATAAAAGAGTAGAGAAGCCAAATCTTTGTGTACATAGCCTCGGGTGGGGGTGAACGACGGTAAAACTTGTTTTCTATGTGATGTTTCTTGAATGATTTGATTTTTGTCAATGATTATCTTATGAATGAATGATTAACTAGATGTATTAGCATGCATGCATAAGGTTAAAGATGAATGAATCTTATAAATACTTGAATCAATAAAAAGTTTAATGCATAAAGAAAGATAGAATACACTCTCATATCCCTACTCATTCCTAGACTGCAAACACCCTGAGTATTGCAATCACCCATAAATCTATCTCAGGTGAAACTGCATTGTGCACTCT
>ML808407.1:52984-68343 GCA_009831015.1 Picea engelmannii
AGAAGGTTCATAGTAGGGTTCTCTAAGATTTCTCATCCCGTCACTTCTTTGCAAAAGAAGGGAACTAAATTTTAATGGACACTCAAGTGTGAAAATAATTTTAATATGTTGAAGGGATTACTTACTAGTGCACCTATGTTAAATATTGTTGACCCAAATGAAATTTTTGTGGTATGTACAGATGCATGTAAGGAAGGACATGGGGGAGTCCTCACGCAAAATGGACATGTCACTAGATATGAGACCAGAAAGCTTAAGGAACATGAGAGGAACTATGCCATGCATGACTTGGAACTGGCTGCCATTGTTCACGCCTTGAGGATGTGTAGGAATTATCTCATGGGGAAGAAATTCGAATTAAGGACATACCACATTGGCCTGAAGTATCTTTTTGAACAACCAACCTTGAATGCCAGGAAAACAAGATGGCTGGAATTTTTAAGTGAATATGACTTCGATATCAATCATATCAAGGGAAAGAAGAATAAAGTTGTCTATGCACTTAGTAGAAGAGTGCATCTCATGCATGCTACTGCTGTCAGTATGCATCAGTCAGACTTGAAGAGCAGAATTTTGGATGGTCTTGTTACAGACTAGCATTACCTACAGGTAAAGGAAAAACTATAGCAAGGAGATGTACAATAGAAAATAAAGGAATATGAGATAAAGGAAGACATACTGCTCATGCATAAAAATATAATCTATGTTCCTAGTCCTGGAGAACTGAGGAATTTGGTACTGAAGGAAATGCATGATGTTCCTTATGTTGGACATCCTAGTTACCTAGCAAGCTTGTTGCAGCCATTGCCAATCTCAGAGAAGAAATGGGAAGTGATCACCATGGATTCTATCATAGGATTACCCAGAAAGAATAAGAAACATGATTCAATCATGGTGGTGGTTGACAAATTAACAAAGGCCTCTAATTTTGTGCATGTGAAGACAATGCATACAACGGCTAATATTGTAGAAATTTTCATGAAGGAAACTTCTAGGTTGCATGGGATACATAGGACAATTGTCTCGGATAGAGATACAAAATTTACCTCCAATTTCTGGAGGGGATTGTTTAAAGGATTTGGCACAAATCTAAACTTTAGTGAAACATATCATCCCCAGACAGATGGGAAAACAGAGAGAGACAATCGAATAATTGAACACATGTTGATAATGTATGTGATGGAAAGTCGTCCAAGTGGGAGGATTAATTACACTTGGTTGAGTTTGCATATAATAATGGGTATCAATATTCATTGAGAATGAGACCATTTGAATCTTTGTATGGTGGGAAATGTGATACTCTAGTAAGCTGGGAAAACCCAACAGATAGAGTGGTACTTGGGACGGAGTTGCTCAAGGACATGGAAGACCAGGTGGTCAATATCAAGAAGACTTTAAAGATAGCTCAGGATAGACAGAAAGTTTATGCAGGCAAGAACAAGATAGCTAGAGAATTTAAAGTAGGGGAGCATGTAATTTTGAAACTGAAGCCCAAGAAAATCTCTTTGAAATTGGGTAGTTGTACAAAGCTGGCAGCTAGATTTTGTGGTCCACTTGAAATATTGGACATAATAGGTCTAGTTGCATACACGCTTGCATTGCCTTCTTCCATGAATGTGCATAATGTATTTCATGTCTATTTACTAAAGAAATATGTACATGATCCTAACCATGTTATTGATTGGAATCTGATTCAGGTAGAGATAGAGGGATATTTTTAGGTTCAGCCAATGTGGGTATTGGACAGAAAATTCAAAATGCTCTGAAATCGAGTTATAGAGCTGGTAAAAGTTCATTGGACCTACTACAGTCTTGAAGATGCTACCTAGGAGCATGAATATGCCATGTGGGCAGAGTACCCACAGCGTTTTGAATAAATTTGAGATTTTGATCTCTATTTTGTATATGCACTGAGGACAGTGCCAAAATAAGGGGGAGGGGATGTAACACCCCATGTTTTGAACCCCATTTTAAATAATGTATTGTTACAATGTTGAGAGGCCAGAGTGCCCAAACAATTATTAAAAGTCCATTGTTCCCAAGACATGTAATGTTTTTATCATTTTTAATAATAAATACACGGCTGGCTGCTAGACGGACAAGGACTAGAGTTATAGGGGGCTATGATTCCACAAGAGAGGGGGCTTGAGGGGCTAAGTGTTTATTCCTATTCTAATTACCCTTTTTGTCTAAGGGAGGAGATCAGTTACATGATCTTCTTGGGGAAGTCCAAGAGGTTCTTGATTCCCCCCAAAATTACTTAAACCTACCTTTGGTCTGATGGGGGGTTGGTCGTTGGCTCGTTTTCTCTTTCACTTCTGCATTCACACCATTATATCCCTCACGCAATTTCATGCACCCACTTACCCGTTCATTGATCCATCCATCATCCGCATCTTGGCTCGGGGAAAGGGATCCAAACTGTTGAAGATTAGCCATGGGATAGTTGGTTGTAGTGGTTGTTGGTGTGATCCAACCGTGACCTAAGGCCACATGTCTTGGATGCATTGGCCCATGTCCAACGTTGCTCATAGTTGCGAGTTCTAAGAGTTCCTGCATTGAGATTCTGGACCAGTTGCGTTGGAGCCTGAATAAGGAGAAGGAGTGCCTAAGGGACTACGTGGCAAATAAGGGTGGAGGTTCGTTCTCTCAGGTGGTGCAAGTTGGGTAGAAGAGAGCTGGATACTTGGATTTCCGTGAGATATGGAAAGCCTATGAGATATTGGGTGTTGACTGGTTTGGGAATCCATGTAACACTTTGGAACCGTACTTGTGGATTCATATCCCTGGCTCGGGGGTGACGTTGTTGTTGAGATTTGGAAGAATAGTGTCTACGATTGGGTGGAACATCCTTGGTCTGCAGTCAGTTGGTGTCATCTTTCATAAAGATAAGTGATCTTTGTTATGGTATCATTTACATGTATATGAATGTATTTCCGTTGTGTATATTTAATTATCATTTAATTGAATCTTTAGATTATGCATGCTTGCTGGATATTGTTGTGCATGTCGTTAAAGTCTTTTTCTTTTATGCATCCTTAAATTTTAAAAGGTATCTGTAAGAAAAAGAATTCCAAGGGAGGGCTTGAAGATAGCATGCCACGACATGTGGGTGGTTGGGTATGTTATAGGGATCCTTCATTACAATTGATTATCTTTCACTCTCGACAAAGTCGCAGAAACTTGGAAAAATAATGGTTGCAATCGACATTCACTCAGGCCTTCCTGAAGTCTTGGATATTGAATGGCAAGGCAGACGTATTCTTTAGTGCCTGGATTATCTAGGTTTACCCTTTAGGAGCAGTTTCTACAGGAGCACTGGTCACCTTAGACGTGATTGTACAGGTCATGTAGTGGAGGAGGATGATAACGAAGACGTTTCTCTACACCAACTATCATCGGATTTGTCTTCGGGGGCGGACTACTCTGGTTTGAGATCATTTCATTTTCCACAGGACAAGTCTGATTTTCCAGTTACAGAGGGCCTGGTGATGGGTTCTTGTTTATCTAGTAAAAGGGAGATTGCATTTCTTAATTGCTATGGCCCTTGTGTGGAGAAAAGAATATTCTGGACCCTTGTGGCGGATTCCATCCTATTATCTGTCAAAAACCTAATTATTGCAGGGGATTTGAATCTTACTCTATATTCAAGAGAAACTTGGGGTGGATCAGCTTCAATAGGATCTTTGGAAGGTTTTTTTAAATCTCTTTTTCAAAACAAGAATCTTATTGATATTGATCCAGGAAAGTTGGTTCCAACTTGGAGGAATGGACATTCTAGTTTGGATGCTATTTGGAAGCGACTAGACAGATTCATTGTGTCTAAAGATTTTCTTTCGCGAGCTGATCTATATAGATCTTGGGTGGAATACCCGTTTTTTTCTCTGACCATGCTCTGGTGATTTTTCAACTGGAGTTCTCTCCTATCTTCAAGGCCTACCCTTTCAAATTCAACTCGCAATGGTTGGTTGATCAGGATTTCACTAATTTGGTCCATAATCTCTAGAAAGATCCGAAATTCCAAAATGAGAGTGGAAAATAGAAAAGGATGGTATGGAAACTTAAAGAGTTGAAGTTCAAAACTAAGCAGTGGGAAAAATCTCGTACCATAAAGGAAAATGCCCATCTAGTGCAGATTGAACTAGATATAAAAAACCTCCTCCAACCCTCTTCGGAAGTTTTGAGAACATTACATGAGGATTTAATTCTAAAAAAACTTGAACATTGTAGAAACAAGTATTTAAAGGAAAAGGAAGAACTATGGCATCAAAGAAGCAAAGCAATTTGGATAAAAAGTGGTGATCAAAACACCAAGTTCTTCCACAATTTTGCCAATTTAAGAAGAAATCAAAAATTTGTTTGGGAAATAAAAGATGATTTGGGTTTTACGCACAATGTCCAGGAAGCTCTTAAAACTGAATCTAAAAAAAATTGCAAAGCCTTCTTCAGAGAACAACATCTACCGTTGATAATGGATCAGGTAAAGGTGGTTAGTCTCTTCAACAGGTTTATTACTGAAAATGAAGCAGTGGCTTTATATCATCCAGTTGTTCTAAGTGAACTTAAAGCTGTATTGACCTTATTTAAATGCGACAAGAGACTGGGGCCCAATTGTTGGATGGTAGATTTTTTCATTCATTTCTTCGATCTAGTAGGTGAAGACCTCTTAGAAATGGTGGAAGAAACAAGAACCAAAGGTATTAGCTCATGTGCGCTAAACTCAACTTTCTTAGCCTTAATTCCAAAAGTAAACAAACCACATACTTTTGGGGATTAAAGACCAATATATTTATGTAACCTTTATTATAAAATAATCACAAAGATTATAGAAAATAGATTGAAACCCCTTCTTTCTAGATCACTTTCAGAAGACCAGCTAGGATTTCTGAAAGGTCGACGCATACAGGATGCTATCGGGATGGTTCATGAATTCCTTCATAGTATTAAAAGGAAGAATACTAAATCTATGATTTTAAAATTGAATCTTCAGAAGGCCTATGATTGCATCAATTGGGACCTGTTAAGGATGATATTAATTCAGATTGGCATGGGTATTGACATGACCAATTGGATAATGAGTTGTATCGTTTCTTCTTCCTTTGTTGTTTTATTAAATGGGGAGGCCACTGAATTTTTCAAAAGTGGCAGAGGACTCCACCAAGGTTGCCCCTTATCACCTCTTTTATTTATTTTGGTCATGGAGGGACTCAGTCTTCTTCTAAAAGAGATTCAAAGCAATGGCTTACTGACATGTATTAAAGTTTCCAGAACTATTAAAATTCTACACATTATGTTTGTAGATGATGTTATTATTATGTCAAATGCTACATTAAATGAATGGTGGGAGATAGACAAGATTATTAAACTCTTTTGTTTAGCATCTGGATTAAAGGTAAATTTTTAAAAATCGATGATTCTCCATGAAGTCCTTACGAATCATGATCTTGATCCATTCAAACTATTCTTTTATTCAATTTTCTGACCTTTCTATCGGTTTCAAATATCTTGGGTATCATTTGAAAACAAGGATGCAGCGTGTCGAATATTGGAACTGGATGTTGCATAAATTTGAAAAGAATATTGGGAATTTGTGTTACAGATGGCTTACATTGGGAGGTCACCTTACTCTTTTAAAGTCAGTTTTAGAATGCCAGTCGATGTACTAGATGTCACTTGAGATCATTCCATACATTGTTTTGAATAATTTGAGAAAGATTATGTTCAACTTCCTTTGGAAAGGGAACAGTGAAACTAAATCCTTTCATTTGTGTAAATGGGGACATCTAACATTGCCAAAGAAATATGGAGGGTGGGGTCTATAGAATTTATTCGACTTAAACAAGGCTTTGGCAGAAAACTTTCTCTGGTGGTTTCTGATGTGTGATGGTATATGGAATAAAGTTATTATTGATAAATAATTGCCGCACACTACGGTTAAAAATTGGTTCAGGTCTCCGTCCTTCTTTCATATTTTGGCTTCTATATTTTGGAGGGGACTCCTAAAATCTATTCATCTAATTACACACTAGTTAAGCTAGTCGTCGGGTTCAGGTCACCTCATCGAGCTTGGTAGAGACAGGATCCTTGGTTTGGGTGATAAATCCTTCTTATATTCTCCTCTTTTATCTGCTTTAAAAAATCTAAATATCACCTCTCTCCAACAGGTGAGGCGGATCATGGACAATCAAACTACTTCTTTGTGCTCTTCCAGTTTGGATTTAGGGCTATCAGGTACTTTGGGATATGTATGGGATCGTTTATGGACAGACCTCATTGACTCGGGTGACTTTATTCAAGAAAGAGAAGATGAACTCTTGTGGAATGGTGGAGATAATTCTGTATTTATCACTATAAAGAATACTTATCAGGATATACTATCAACTTAGGGTTTAATAAAGGTATTGGGATGGAGACAAGCTTTATGGAAATGGGACTTGCAGCTCAAAATAAAGTGTTTCATTTGGTTGGCGGCCGAGAACAAGATATTAAATTGGGAAAACCTGAATATTAGAGGATGGGAAGGACCGTCTCGTTGTTACCTCCGTCTCCAAGAGGTTGAAATCACTAATCATCTCTTTATTCACTGTGCTTTTTCTAAAATAGTTTGGGATAGAACGACATCGATTTTGAATTTAAAAAGCTGTTGGAATGGGAATAATTTAAATGAGTGTCTGAATTTCTGGGTTAATGATAAATCAGCCCCAACATTGGTTGCAACACACACTTGTTGGTTTATATGGTTAGAAAGAAATGCATCTATCTTTGAGGAGAAAAAACCATCAATACACTTAGTGATTTCCAAAACTTTATGCCTTCATAAATATGGATGGAAAGCTCAGAAGTCTGTGCCTATGCATGCTATTATGATCCAATCAAAAAGGAATATTATCACAGCTTGGTTCAATGGAGCGGCTCAGATGGATGGTCTATTTTGTGGAGTTGTAGGTGTCATTAAAACTCCAAATTTGATAGTTTATAATTGGATTTTTAATTGTGGGAGAGGCACAAATAACCGAGCGGAATTAATGGGTGTTTGGGTGTCTCTAAAGTTGGCACTACATCTATCTTTCCACAGACTCCAAGTCCTAGGGGATTCTAAATTAATCATTGTTTGGATCTTAGACAGAGATAGACTTCATTCGAGTTACATTGAGGGCTGGAAGGATAGAATAAAGGATTTAATAAAATCCTTTCAGGATATAAGTTTTGGGCACGTCTTTAGAGAATACAATGTTGAAGCAGATTTTCTCTCAAAGATGTCCTTTTAGGAACCAGAAGGTCGGATTACCTATTCTCAATGGAAAAATGGGGTAGAAGTCCCAAAACTCTTAGTCTTTATTAGCCTCTCCGCCTTCTAACTGGTTTTATTGTACTTTTTTTCAATTTGTTCTGTTTCTTTGGCATCTCTTGTATCATTTTTGGAGTTGTTTCATTCCATGTACTTTTCAGTTTATAGTCATTACCAATCTAGTCATAATCCTTTTTGGATTCCGGTATTGTTTTGTATCCTTTGTATTGGGAGTATGAATCCTTGGTGACTTTTTGGGACTGTCTATCTCTTGTTTCGATCCTAGTCTTGGATCTGCTATGTAAACAAATTATATCTCTAATATAATTGAGAAAATTTTATATTGGACAAAAAAATAGAGTTCAAATACTACCATGATTTTTTATACCTAAAAGTCACATGATTCTTTGTTCACCTCATGTACTTAGAAAAATTTCTAGTAAAAAATATAGACAAATGAAAGGAGAAGAGACCTTGGAAGCCCATTAATCATTGATGAACAAAATGTGGAAAGAATCCTATAACAAATAAAATATGAAAAGAACCCTATATAACAAATAACAAATGGATTTCTCTCCCTAACCACATTTTATTTTTTCAATATAACAAATGGATTTCTCTCCCTAACCACAATTTATTTTTTCAATATAACAAATGGATTTCTCTCCCTAACCACAATTTATTTTTTCAATATGGCAATGATAGATAATATGATTTTATTAATCAATAATGGAATGGAGTTGAAAATGTGGCAACATTATAACCATTGTAACCATGCATTAAACATGCCCCAACAAATATAGTAAAAATATTAAAACTTAGTCCTCTATAAAATACAATCGAGGCATTGCATTGTAACTTAAACCATTTATTTACGTCTTATCAATGGTTTCTTTTTCCATGCATCCCATTTTTTCTGTCCATATTGCCAAATATCATTGAGGTAATTTACTCTCACTTTTTAGGAAGAGAGATTTGAACTGATGTCATTGAATAACAATTACAATCATACATAAAACATTTCAAAACAATGAAGGCGTAGCTATCCAAATAGAAGGTCAAATTTTGACATACATTTTATCACCATTCATTTGTAGTTCACTAGCAAGTCCATCGACTTCTATGTGCAACATCTTCAACTTGCATAGGTTAGGGTTGAAATTCATTATTCCATACTATGTTGTAGTAGCAATGGAGCTAATTTTGACCAATATGTTGATGTTTAATGAGTATCTTATTGGGAGTACAGTACATGGTTTCATGGATTTCAAGGTATATTCCTAAGTTTAGTCACCTGGTCTCTTCAGGGTGAAGGGTTGATAACATTTGGATCTATAGTATTGACACTAAATTATGTACATAGAAAGACAATTGAGATGGTAGGATTAAAAAAAAAATATTTTACTTATATTGGTCCCTGAGTTTGCAACTCTTCCCACTACTTAATATTTTGTTCTACTTCAACGTTTCCTTGGCTTTCACCAAGTCATTCCATTCATTTAAAAGCAAGAAGGCATCGATCAATGTCTCGAACTTCCACTATTTAGAATCATCTTGAATTGATTTTTTTCTAACTTTTCCATTTTTCTTTCATGTGTTTGGTACGTGAGTTTGCAACTCTTCCCACTACTTAATATTTTGTTCTAATTCAGCGTTTCCTTGGCGTTCACCAAGTCATTCCATTCATTTAAAAGCAAGTAGGCATCGATCAATGTCTCTAACTTCCACTATTTAGAATCATCTTGAATTGAATTTTTTCTAACTTTTCCATTTTCCTTTCATGTGTTTGTCAATAGGATAACTATTTTATTTTATTTGTTTCCATATATGTTATGCATTTAATTCTTTAGTCATCATTCTTTCATTTAGTTTCCTTGCAACATTTAGTTTTTTCTTGTTGAGATATACTTTCATAACACTTTGCTTTCGTGTTTTTATGGAGAAACATATTTTGTTTTTATTTTTAATTTTTATTATAGTCATTCATATCATTGCATGGCTAGAATAAAACTTATGGATTCTAGTGAATTATTGAAATGTGTATGCCAAGGAAATGAAATTGATTCATAAATTAGGATAAATAGTTTGAGAGAATTTATTGTATAGATTTGGTGTAGGTGGGAGAACTAAATTGATGTCTTTACACTGGAAAAAATGAATTCTAAAATGTAGTAGTGATGTTAGGAGATAGTGATTTGTATTTCAAAATAATTGGAATTACATGTTTTGTTTAATTATTTTTTTGTAACTAGAAGGATGATGATACAAAAACTATGAAAGAATATTACCCATCACTAGCATAGATTTGAGAAAAGCTTCAAACCAAAGTAGCGTAGATCCATCTTAATTTTGGATCTATCATGTACTCAAAGTTATAAAATATCTCCATGTGAAAACATTTTTTAGATTGCAAAAACTTGAAGAAGGTTTTCACCTTGAGGGATTTGATCCCTTGATGCATGATAGATACAAAGTTAATATGGATCTACAATGGTTGCAATACTTCTTAGAAAATGTGATTTGAGTTTGATAATATGTGGTTATCATACATTGTTTTTGATAATATGTGGTTATCATACATTTTCTTTGATAATATGGGGAATAAAAGAAGAAGTTATCTTGTACAATGTTGATGATATTAAAAAATATTTTACAAGATAAATTTAAGGATAATCTACGGTGTGGTAAATAATTAGAGGATAAAATAAAATTAAGATATTATAAGGAGGTGGTTAACCCTAATCTTGAAGATCAAAAGTATCTCTCTTGTTTTACTAGCATAAAGAAGAGAACCAATATTGCTAAAATAATAACTAATTCTCATGAGTTGCATAGTGAAATTGAGTGTTGGGAAATCCTTAAAACGTCATGGTAGGAAAGATTTTTTCACCTTTGTGACACCAAGAGGCTTGAATATGAAAAGTAATTTCTCCTAGAGTGCCCTGCATATACCCAAATTAGATCTCAATTTCAAAACAAAATTCACAATACCAACCTTCCTAACCTTCTAAGTCATCAAAACTTTAGTGATATTGGAATGCTTCTCTTAATGCTTTTCAAGCATCAAAATAACATTTTAAAGAAATACAAGTAATCTCTTACCTTTCTTAAGGTCCGATAGGCCAATTTTGGTCTTAGTGGACGTTAACCATCATCATTATACACATCTCCCTCATATTGAGAAGAACACCATTAAAATTTGTTAACCATAATAAATTTTTACCTTCAATGCTTTAAATGTATATATGTATGTATAAAGTTGATATATATATATATATATATATCCACATGAAAAAAATTGAGTAATTTTATTAGAGATTAAAAACATTACATGTGAATAATACCACAAAGGGTATTGCCATTATCCCAGTAGGATCAAAACTGAAGGACCAAATGGTCTAAGTCTCGACAATGAGGAAAAACTCCACAAAATTCTTTTATCAATAATAGTATGCCACCCTTTTTGTAACCATGAACAATAAAAGTATTAGAATCTATGTTCAACGGAGAAAACAAAACTTCATAAATTCTTGAAGCATTCCAAACATTTCATGGGTTATCACTGTAAAAGTGCATCTCTGAAGTAGACAAAATTCTAAATCCAATATTCATGAAGATAAGTAGAAATGTGTCCATGTTGGGACTCTTGGATCTCCCAGTTACCTTCTGGCATACAAAGGTTGTCCTTGGATAGCCTATCATCTTCCTTGTTATTTTCCCTGTAAACATGAGAAAACGTAATGTGGGTAAAGGAATATTGCAATTGTTTGATGTCTTCAAAGAGGGGCTACAAAAAGAAATTCCTCATCGCATCTTATCCATTCATCCATTTGATCACAAGGAGTGAGTCCCTAAGAACTTGAAGATGAGTGATTCATTTTTCAATAGCAAGGAGTAACACCCATTTCAGTGTTGTAAGATCAATTTGATTGTCTGTTTCTTGGCTAGTGTTGGATTTGAAGCTAAGGGTGTTGTTTTGTGAGAGGAAGAATACTCCCCATTCTCCTCCACTCAGTGGAGATTCCTAGGATGATCCATCAAAAAAGGCCCATGGATGTTGAGTGCCAATAATTAGGTCAAAATTCCATGCACACTGGTGGACTGGTGTGAATTGAGGGAAATACCTTATGAGTTTTAGACTTTGTGATGCACACTTGAAACGCAGTGTGTACTTATTTTCAAATATTTTTTTAATTCTAGAAATCTAGAATCCCCATGCTATAGTGAGGGGAAAGGTTTTGAAAGGTTTTGTCTCTTTGTCCTTCTGCCAATTTCTCAAGGCCGCGTCGATTGAGTCTCCTTACCATTTTGATTTTATGCATGTGATGCCTTCAACTTCACTCCAAACCTTCTTAGTGAAGAGATAGAGGAGGATGAGCTGTAAATTTGTTTCTAAATATGCTTCACATAAACTACATCTTCCTAGGTCCTCATAGATTATTTTTCAATTAAAACCCAGGTTATGAATATATTATTTAGTATTAGCCAAATAAATATTTTGTCTTTGGTAGGGGATTTTTGTTTCCAGAGAGCTTTCTACCACCAACACGAGGGATTTTCAAAGCCTTCAAAGGCCAAAGTGTTGTAGACAAGTCTAGATTTATGGCCACCCATTAGGTTTTCTGACCAGAGGTGTTCATCTTCTTCTTCATTTATGTATACACTACATTTTTTGAGATAAACAGTGTAAGAGGCCTAGTTTGCTGCATATTCCTCATTTAGGTCGAAGTCTCTCCAGGTTAGCCATTATTGTTTCCTAGAATTCAATTCTTACCCTATTTCACTTTGATGTAGATTATAAAAACCTTTTGATATAAGATAAATGGTGAGGGGTGTGGGTATATAATGTTATTATTTTCTTCCAACCCAAGGGTCAAGTCCAACATGGACCTTATCTCCTTTTCCAACCCTCCAGATTAACTAGTTTTCAATTAGAGGGAAAGCCGCAATGGTGGATTTCGAGATGATGGAAGAGGACTAGGCTTTCTTGTTTGGGGGAGTGGATAAAATACCCATTAGATATATGGAACTAGACTCCATACATTCTTGGATTCCAAGGCTTGGAAGAAAAGGAAAATATTTTTGAGGCCCCAACCTCCTTGTTTTTTAGGGATGGACATGTTTCTCCAAGAGACCAATGCCATTCCTTTCTTCTCCTCATTTTCTACCCATATGAATTGGTAATAGAGTTGGAAAATTTGGTCCAATATCCATTTCAAGATCCAATCCAAAGACATCCAATAAACCAAAATGGACTCAAGGAAATATTTTACAAGAATGAGAAAAGCACCATGAGATAACCATCTATTAAACCATGTGTTCAGATTTCTTTCAATCTTGTCTATCGGTCATTTCCAAACTCCCTTCAGGTATATGTTTTCCTTTAAGTGGAACCATAAATACTTTAGACTGACCTTGAAGGCCAATATCATGAAGGGGAAAGGTTAGGCTATCTAGTACGTTACATGTTCATAGAGACCCCAAATTCTTACAAGAGACTTAGAGGAATTTATTACCATTCACGTGGTTGTGTAGAATAGGTCTAGGATTTATTTAATTTCATTCACATACATTTTGAGTCATCATAGAATATAAGGATGTCCTCCAAAAAAGTTAAATGTGAAACATATCAAGAAATTCCAATTAGAATACCTTTCAAAGAGTCATTTGTTCCATATTCCTTGAGAGACCTCCTTAATCCTTTTATGACTAGGAGGAAGAGAAAGGGGGGGGGAGAGGACACCTTGGAAAATTTCTTTTTTAGAGTTTAAGAAAGGTGAACCTATTCCATTGATTAGGAATTTTAAGTTCACATAGAAGATGTAATCCATAAACCAAGACACAAAGTGTAGATTGAATCCTAGGTGGATTAGAATGAGTCACAAGAAAATACATTTGACTTTGTCAAAGGCCTTGGAAAAGTCAACCTTGAATCTCATGGACTTTAAGTTTTTTTTCACCATGTGGAACCCTTCCTGGGCAACCCAATTTTCTTGTGTATTTGGAATCCTTCAAGGAATCCAAGATACTCTCAAGAGACCCACTTAGAGAGTTTATTTGATCCTATGAGATATGAATTTAGAGATGATGTTATAGATACTATTGCAGAGTGAAATTGGGAAAAAGTTATCAAAACTTGTGGGGTTTTCCATATTGGGGATAATAATAATGAATGTGGTGTTAAAGAAATCCAGGACCTTCCTTGAAATTCGAGTTTCTTCCACTACCCTACATAAATCTAGCTCAATGAACTCATAGAAATTGAGAAAGAATTCTATGGGTAGCCCATTTGAACCTGGGCTCTTGTCCTTCTGAAAGTTGTGAAGGTTGGGACTAGTTCTTCTTTCCCTACTTCTTCCATGAGAGTTTGGTTATCTTATGGATCAACAAATATAGGAAAGAAACTAGATATTCTAAGAATGGCATCGATTATGGATTTGTTTTCCTCTTTAAAAATATTTTGGAAGTGGGAGACCCCTTCCAATGCAATGTCACTAAAATTTTCATTTTAGGACCCATCCCCTCTATCAATTTTCCTAACTGAGTTGGAATGTTTCCTAGAATTTATGTAATGGTGAAATAATTTTGTGTTTTCATCACCAACCTCTAGCCATATTTCTCTACTTTTTAGGCAACATTCCTTTTCTTTATCTATAAACAACTTTCTTCTTTTATTTTCCAATTGGTAGAACTCCTCTTTCTGCATATATGAAAGAAATCAAAATCCTTCTAAAGCGATTTTGGATGAGATGGATTCCTCTACCTCTTAGAGCATCTTTTCATATTTTTCTCGTTTGTCCTTAAATCATTTGATAGCCATTTTTTGGCCATATGTAGGTTCGAATGGATCTAGATTATTGAAGAGGGTTGTTGAAAGGGACCATGCATTCTTGATAATTTGGATGAAATCTTCTTTTTTTATCCATTCTGGGTTTAATTTGAATGGTTTAGGGAGATTTCCAATAATCGTGGCCACTTCCAACAAAATTAGGTTGTAACTTGTAGTTAGAGTCCCCTCCTAATGAAACCCATTTCCTGATTCTAAGTAATTCATCTAGAAAATCTTCTGAAACCAAGAATATGTTGAGCCATTTGGCTATCCAAGCCTCCCCCATCCTTCTATTAGTCCATGTGGGGGTAATATTGACAAGACTAATGCCGAGCAAACCTAGTTGCTCCAAAATTTTGATACATAAATCTAAGAGAGTATATGATCGGTCCACTGGCTTCCATATCTCATATGTTCCTAAAGAAAAATTCAAATCTCCTACCAAAGTTATCATCCCTTGATGAAACCATTATTTTGACAAAAGACATTCCCAATACTCTTGTCCATCTACATAGGACCCATATATATTCAATTAATTGTAAACTTTCCCCTAATCAAGAGGAGCAAGGAAGACATATAGTCTTGAATCAACATCCCATAAATTAGAGAGGGAAAAAGTATTTGTATTCCACCTTGTAACCAACCTCGTGAATAACCTAGAGCATCCACAAAGATGAACTACCATCCTTTAAATATATTAGACATCTCATGAACATATTTTTCTCCATCTGTCATGATTTCTTGCAAGAGTATGACATATGGATTGTGAGTGCTAATTAACCTCATTAGGGCCAATTTATTGGAGGAGTTGAACAACCCTTTGTAGCTCAAGGAGAGGAATATCATTTTGAAATTTCCTTAGGGGGAAATTATCTAAGGGCCTCGAGTAAAGATTGTTGTTTTCCCCATTTCACCTATGAATTGATTTCTTATGGGATATGGATAAATAATATTTCCTACCTCTTTATCTAGGTTTATGTTTTTTGTCTTGTATATTTCCTAGGCCACCTTCAGAAGGTCCATTGAAAATCCATAAATCCTTGTTGTGAGGTCTTAGGTTGTATTTTGATCTCTTAGAGGAGGTAGAGCCTTCCATAGGTTCCTTTATAGGAGGTTCTATCAAGGGAGACAATATGAGATTAGAGGGTTTCATAATGATGCTAGGGGGTTCTCCCAGCCTATCGAGAGGGACTGACGAAGAAGGTTGGGTCTTTGAGAACCCTGATAGGTTGGATATAAAAT
>ML808407.1:68406-83508 GCA_009831015.1 Picea engelmannii
GTACAAGATATCTCCTTTTTTAGTTGAGGGGACTTCCTAGGAGATTCCTATTGTTCCACTGCTATCCTTTTTTATTTTAGAGTTTGGGATTGGTGGGTTTACCATTGGGAACACATATATTGATGTCAAAGGATCCTTTTATTATGTCATTGGAGCTAGTTCTTTGACAAACAGAGAAGGTTTTCATACCCTTTTTGTTTTAGTAACAGAGGGTGTAATCCTTTACTAGGTGGCCATACTCGTGGAATATTCTTCACTTAAAGGGTACTCCTTCATAAACTAGATTATGGTGGAAAAACATAGGTCCTTTTTTGATGATGATGGAATTTTCTAGGCCTTTCAATAGGTCAATTCCCACTAGTATTCTCTTCAATCCCATATACCTAGATTCATGAAAGGAATTATCAACTTTGAAGTAAAGTCCTAGAGTGTTTCTATTTTCTTTGAAAACATCCTCAAACAAGAGTGGCAATGGTAAACCTAGAATTTTCATACAGATAGGATTGTAGTCGATCTATGTTGAACGTCCATCAAAATCCAAATGCCATATTTTCATAAATAGGGCACGAGGGCCCCATTTTTGAAACCTCTAAAGGATTTTGTTTGCATATTCAATGGTCCTAAAATACCAAACAATCTATCCTTTTACAAGGATTGTGCTGCAGCGAATGCAGCCTGGTAGTGCACTGGAATTCTCCCCCATCAAATTGTTTAGGGAGATTGCTCCCATTCTACGGCTAGGGAACCTTACAACTAGTGAGGACTTATTGAAATCCATAATTTTATTTAACTTTACACTATCCTCCAATAGCATGTTAATTACCTCAATGTTTTTCTTGATGCATTTCCTCTTTTTTTGTTGGTTCCATGGTCCTCCTAGTCCTATGCTTTTGACTATATGTCTAGTACTAAAGGAGGGGATATTTCTCATTAAATCACCTATTCAATTTTCACCTATGAATTTGAGGCCTTGATTATCTTGAGAACCACATTTAAAAGAACTCGAACCAAAACCACCCATCATCATATTAAGGAGGATTTCACCTTCCTTGAGAGCATTGATGGGATTGATCCTCAACAATGGGATTAATTTCCCTTCTTTCTCCAAGGTTTTTTCATGATTAACCCCATATGGGTATCATCCCATTATGGACAAGCTAGGGATTTTCTCATTCGAGCAGAGGAGTCTAGATTGAGCCATTGTAGTTAGCTCCACCAAACCATGGGTGTGATTTATGAAAAATGGGAGCTAATTATTAGAAGTCATCCTCTCCTTGAATTCTTTGATGTTAGATTGTCCTTATTTCAATTTCGACATAGGAGGGATGGATGAGAAGGGATGTGGTGTCACCTAGAAGTCTTGAATGTCCACCCAAATCTGCTACTTGCCTAACACATCCTCTGTGTAATCCACAAGGTCCTCCTCCATGGGAGCTGGAGGAGGGGAGGGCTACTCACGAAGCCTATGGAAATTTACGAATATTGGAACCTAGGTTGTGTAGGAACCCTAGAGTTGAGGCAATGTCATTTTTTGGGAGACCTTAGTCACATTTGGATGAGCCCGTTCTGTAGATCCTTAAGGGAAAAAACAAGGAGGTCTCAATCCGCAAAATATTTAGAACTACCACTTATAATCCAATATATCTTTTGTCCAAGATATAATATGAGATAGATTTTATCTTTAGCTTCTCATACAAATAGAGGCACCATCTCTAAAAATTACCCTCCAAATCCTAAACTCTCCACTCCACTCCAACTTGTGCATAGGATGAATCCAAAAGAACCTTGTGTATTCAAAGGAGGTAGTATCAACCTATTCACTACTCATACATTATAGTAAACCATGCCATAGAAGCTATCCCTACTGCAAAAAATAAACCTCTCGTAAAGATCGTCCAAAAAAAAACCTATCACTGAAAGCACCCCCTCCCCCAACACACACACACACACACACATACACACAGAGATATATAATTAACTTATAAAAACATTAATTACTTGTTGTTGGATGTAGGCCTATTTTGAGGAAAGACCTGTTTCTGGAAAAGAAGACCTAATTGTGAAGCACGTGCAACAAGTGGCAAGAAAGAAGCATGCGAGAGGAAACGCCACGTGGCGAGGAGGCAGGCAAGCCTAACCATGATAGGGTTAGGTTTTGTGATAAGGATTGTAACGACTATAATCCTATAAAACAGTATAAATAAGAACCTAGGAGGTCTAGGTTAGAGGTTGTTGTTAAGTGGAGGACGGTTATTATGATTGTTGAGAGACCATCAAGTGCAATAAGGTTGTATAAGAGTTGAATAAGATAGATTTTGAGGGTTACATCATAGGATGAAGATCCTGGTGTGATATAGGTTGCCTCACAAAGGTTCCTTAACCTCATCAGGATTGTATGATTGAATATGTAATGCGTGCAACACTAGATTAAATAAAAGAGCAGAGGAGCCAAATCTTTGTGGACGTATCCCCAAGAGGGGGTGAACCACGGAAACACTTGTGTTCTATGCGATATTTCTTGAATGATTTTATTTCTGTAAATGATTAGCTTATGAATGAATGATTAACTAGATGTATTAGAATGCATGCATAAGGTTAAAGATGAATGAATCTTAGAAATACTTGAATCAATAACAAGTTTAATGCATAAAGAAAGATATAATACACTCCCAGATACCTACTCATTCATAAACTATAAACACCTGAGTATTGCAATCACCCATAAAGATATCTCGGGTTAGACACTGTTGTGCACTCTACACGCAGCGTTGCCTTCTGGTTTATCATGAGGGCCAATATTTTTAGAGGGTTTTGTTGAAACCTGTTGATATTTGAACCTGGGTCAACCCAAGAAGAATTAATAAGTGAGAGATCTAACCAACAAATGGTTATGTTTTCAGTTGGAACTGCATGGGATTGAGTGGATGGGATCCATGGAAGAAATGCGTGGAGGATGAAAGTATAGAAGGGAATGTTCAGACCATGGAATCCAATAAATGAGGAGATCAAAAGATGATTGAAAATGAAGGAACTTTAGTTTTCACAGAAGGAAAACAGAAACCCTAATATAACACCACAAAAATGTCTCGACAAATACGTGTTTAGCGACCTGCATGAGGTATTTTTCTGTGATGTCCTGCATTTGTTGCAAGAGTGGTTATTGAGGTTAAAATACAACCACCCTACAAATTGAATTAGATAGTTGGAGTGGAATATTGTGTAGATCACGCATTTACAGCAAGTTAATAACAAATTCGCGTGCGCAGTAGATTTATGTTTAAACAGTATTGTTGCATGATTTATCACTAAATTTGCAGTAGATACAATGAAGTCTTACACTGCAGCAGAGCGGGATTTTCGAAAGGGACCCAGAGGTAGGTACGTTAGATAGTTGTATACTTCAATCAATATTTTATTGTATGACAACGATGTGATTACTATCGAATCAGACAACTAAACTTCCATGCGTGCATGGGGGATGGGGGGAAGCACTGATAGGAAGCAGAGAAATGGATGAAGAGATGGATAAGGGAAATAAGAAGGAGGCCATGGACCCAATCATGATAGAGGAAGACCAAATAAAGAAGATAATGGAAACAACTAGAAAGACGCACAGTGGAGTACCCTACCAATATAAGAAGAATAATAAGAAGAGAGCCATAGTTGATAGAGAGGGATTGGAAAGCGATGAAGAAGAGGTAGAGGATCTTTGAGTTGTTGAGCAAATTGAGGAAATACTACACGCAACATATGAAAGGAAAACAAGAGGTCCAAAGGCAAGAACAGAAGGTGAAACTCCAATCTAGATCATTATGAGTGTGGAACCTACAACCCCATGTGCGACTAATACACCAGAAAGAACACCAACGTTTAGACAACCAAATTTTAGTGGAAGAAAACAAACAAGACATGGATCCAATCAAGGAGAATCAACTAGGTTCAAGAAGTAATGGTTAAATATATACACCATGCAAGGTAGTAGTTCAACACAGTTTAAAATGGAAATGCATGATCCCATGATCAGGTTACCATAATTTCGGGGAGAGGCATCAGGAGGACCCTAAAAAGAACTTATCCATCTATGAGAAGATATGGGAAGAAAATCATATCACAGATGAGGATATGAAACTCATGCAATTAGCAATCAATCTAAGAGACCCTGTAATGGATTGGTATATGAGCCTAGATGTAAATAGTCCACCAGAAGTAACAAAGACTATTGCATATGTGAAAAAACTATTGATAAACAAATTTCAGAAGCCCAAGTTAGAAGACCAGTATATGAATGAAATGATCAAAATTAGGCAAAAACTAGGTGATCTTGTTTGGGATATTTATCAGAGGTTTAAGCATCTAAAAGGTAAGTTGAAATATGCAATGACCAACATGCAACATAGGAATTTATTTTTGAACTCACTATTACCACATTTGAAATACCCATTAAGACAACATAAGTTTCGAACTCGGGTAGAGGCTCTGCAGGCAGCCTTACAATTGAAAGAGAACCAATATCAGTAGACAGATCCAACAATAGAGGAGATGAAGGAGGATTTGAAGAATATAACATTTCAACTTAACCAAAATAAGGGTAAAGAGAAAACAATATTTGTTTGGTGTACCTTATGCAGCACAAAAGGACATCATAAGAAAGAATGTCCAACGTTCGTGTAGTATATGGTGACAGGAATGTCAAACTCATTTCCAATAGGAGAACCATGGTGAGAGATTCGTAAGACACATGGTCATGATCCATATCATTATTCAATGATGCATAAATATAAGACAATACCAAAAGGTTCATATTGCAACTTTTGCAAATCGGTGGGTCATGATGATAAGGACTGTAGGATGATGGAGTTGATGAGAGAAATAACTTCAGATACTTATAGGGTGCAAGAAGAAATGATGACAGGACAAGTTTCACCTCATTTCATTCAGGTACCACCACCACGCAATAATGCACAACAACAATACAACAATGCATGGTCATAGTATAATAATGTGAAACCACAATATAATGCCACATAGTATAACCAGGTACCTCAGTACAACTCACCACACGAAGATAGAGGTGGATATCGAGGTGGAGGAAGTGGAAGAGGAGCATTTGGATGAGGTAGCGGACCAGTAGTGTGCCACAACTGCCAACAACCAAGACATTATGCAAGGGAATGTCCACTCCCACCAGCGACATGTATGTATTGTCGCACAGTAGATCATGACACATAATATTGTCTGACACTCTTGGGGAAGATCCAAGAAAAAAGGAACCAGAACAACTAGAATTTTCAGTGGATATCTGCAGAAGCCAAGGATGATGGGAGAAACATCAGTATAGTCACTCGAGGAGGAGCCAAGTGATCTAGATTATTTTTGGCACCAAATGAGAGCAGAGATATAATAAATCAATGTACAGAGATATCTCGAATATCCAATAATTTAACAGAAATGTATCAGAGATGCAACCATAAACACAGAGATACAATAATACACAATTTTCCATTAATGAGCGAAAATTTACAAACACTGTAAAAATACAGAGTGAAAGACTCGCTAGAATGGTGGCAGCTTATCTCTGATAAGAGATGTGTCTGATGCTCGCATTCGAAAGAAGATGTGATACTCACATTCGAAAGAAGATGCCTTTTATAATGAGGCTCCAAAGGAATTTTTATCATAAAAAAAAATCCAAAAACCTAACCCTAGAAGATGAAAATCCAACAGTTTTGTGGACCCTGTTTTGGGTAGTTTGGTGTATCAAATTCCCGAGGGCGTAACTTTGGCATACGATCTTTGTTTGGGGAAAACAATAGCTCGTTTGAAAGGTATGGTCGAGGCGATTCATTTAGGGGGATAAATAAAAGCCTTCAGCTATCATTTAGAAGCTCGATCCCCAAAAAACTTCATTTAGGACCTCAAAATGGCCCCAGAAGTTAGAAACTGCTAAAAATAGTAAATTACCAAAATTGCCAGAAAACTATTTTGAGCTAGTTGGAAAAGGTGGGTGGCCACCGATATCCACCTAGATCACCAAGAAAGGAAATGAAGCAGTCAAACAAGATCCAGTGCAACACCAATGGATTAATAAGAATATTGAGCCACATAAGCAGTGTGATGCATGAGAAGAAAAGGAAACATTTAAGGAGGCTAGACATGAGTTTCTCAAGAAAAATGTTGTGTCTACATCAACCGTGCAACAAAATCATAAATCACCAATGTACAATATTCTCTCCTCAATGGACCATACCAGTAAAGGACAAACTTTAGAGCAAGTAAGTACCATAAAGACTTTTCTACAATCATGTGTTATGCTATTGAATGATCCATCATCTGTTAAGGTTTTACAAAATATTTTATAAATATGTAACACAAAGGAGGAAGGGAATTTGGAACATAAAACAGTCAATCATCTCCATACTAGAAGAAGGAGAAGTAGAGAATTCAGACTAAATGCTAATATTGGGATTTTAGTATGGGATATATTATATTGGACTTAGGCTCTGAAGTAAATGTCCTACCTAAGAAGACATGGCAGTGTATGGGAGAACCCACACTAGGCTATTCACTTGTCCAGTTGAAATTAGCAAATCAACACAGAGTGTTACCAATTGGAAGGCTTAAAGGTGTGACAATAGATTTGGATGGAGTGCGCACTATGGTATATTTTGAAGTAATAGAGATAGTAGATGGCACAACACCTTACCCAACATTGCTTGGAATGGATTGGGCATTTGATAACCAGGCTATAATCAACCTAAAGACAAGGAAAATTAATTATGAATCAAGTGAATATAGAGTCATTGCACCATTGGATCCTTAAGAAGGAGAGAGGTTTGTAGAGACCACTTGTTTGGATTTGGAGGAAATAAACCAGTTGTACAGAACCACCACACGAGAAGAGGATTATGTTAACCCAACTGCATATGGGGTACTCAACTAGAGAATCATTACATCATGTGCATCTGAATTAGACACAGGTTTGGAGAATTGGAAACAGAGATTACATGAATTTTCCACAAGGAGTTGTGCAAGAATAGACTGTTCAATAACATGGGTTGGTACAGAGATAAGAGAACCTCCTAGTTTTCATGGGTTAAATAACTTAGAGGAATTTTTGACAAAATATGAAGAGGAAGTACTATAAAATCATAGGCTCTTATCCTTAGATATTGTACTCAAGGAAACACCTGCAAGATGGCGGGGTGTGCACAAACAAATAATTCAGGATTGGTATTAGTGTAAACGACTACTGCACATTAGATTTGATGCACAACAGGGGAGCAATAAAATGCAGAGGTATGATGGACATCGAAAACCAGTGGAACACTTTGACAAGTGTAAGGTACAATGGATGATGGCATGACCATAGGAATGGACTCATGACTTTATCCATACATCGGAAGGAATCCCAGGGAATTGGTATATAGACCAAGAGATGCGCAGAGGCACTACAAAATGGGCAGGCTTACAACAAAACTTTGTAGTAACTTTCTCATTTGAACATGAGAACCCCAACATGGATTTGGCACTAAAGATGATACAGGGAATGATGTTTATTAATGAACCAGAAGTTGAAATCATGACAGAATATCAACAAAAGAACAAACATCCAGTCAAAGAGTTACTCTCATGGTATCATGTTGAAGAGGAAGCACCATATGAAGATGATTTGTGCAACATTCAGATTAAAGAGATTGAAGGAGAAAGAGAGGTGGAAGGCCCATCTCTGGAGTGAGATGTATTTGTTGCACCAATCAAAATTAAGAAAGTTAATATTGGGATGAATGACAATCCTGAAATGGCAAGTATTGGACACTATTGGGATGAGAAAACAGTAGAAAGAATAACAAAATTATTGCACAAATATAGTGACATATTTTAAACAAACTTTACAAATATGAAAGACATAGTAGGGGAGTTAGGTGAGATGAAGATACCCCTCAAACCTGAGGCTAGACGTGTCAGGAAAATACCCTACAGACTAAATCCAGTGTATAAGAAGAAATTGGCAAAATGTTGGAAGCTAGTATCATAGAACCAGTAGAGGAATCTGAATGGATCAGTCCTATGGTATTCCAAGAAAAGAAACAAGGTGGGGTAAGGATTTGTGTAGATCTTACGAAACTTAATGATTATTTCTTACATGACCCTTTCCCTACCCCTTTTACAGATGAGGTCTTAGAGAATGTGGGAGGTCAGGAAGCATATTCATTCACATATGGATTCTTAGGTTACCATCATATCAAAATAGCTCCTTTTTCTACAGAATGGGGATCCTACCAATATACAATCATGCCATTTGGGATGAATAATGTACTAGCCATGTTTTCAAGAGTAGTCATAGCCTCTTTTAAGGAATTCATACATCAGTTTCTAGAAGTATACTTGGATGACTAGACTGTATATAGTTTGTTAAAGGACAATGTAGAATTGTTGAGACTCATGTTGGAAAGATGCAGACAATGTCAGATATCATTGAATATCAAGAAATGCATTTTTGGTACACCTTTTGGAATATTGTTGGGACATATAGTGTGTAAACAAGGTTTATTAGTGGACCCTGCTAAGATTACAGTCATTGTAAATTTACCACCTCCAAATTCAGTGCGCTAGCTAAGAGAAACATTGGGACATATAGGCTATTACATGAAATTTATAAAGGGGTATGCGCACATTATTGCACCAATGGAAAAGTTGTTAAAGAAGGACACCAAATTTCAGTGGAATGAGGAATGTACGCAAGGTTTGGACACTTTAAAACAAAAGATGGTAACAACACCTATACTAGTATTTCCATATTGGGAAAATACATTTCATGTGCATGTAGATGCATCAACCATAACACTTGGAGAAATTATGGCGCAACCAGGAGCAAGGGACTTAGACCATCCTATAGCCTTTGCAAGTAGAAAGTTGTCAAAATCATAGCAGAAATACAACACCACAAAAAGAGAAGGCCTATCCATGGTATATGCACTTCAAAAATTCAGGTACTATTTATTGGGTAAACACTTTAAAATGTTCACATACCATTCTTCCCTCAAATATATAGTCAACAAACCAATGTTGGGGAGGAGGATCTGTAGATGGCTATTATTGTTCCAATAATTTGATTTCGAAGTGATAGTCAAACCAGGGAAGCTGAATGCAGGACTTGATCACCTGTCAAGGGTAACTAATGGAGAAGAACCTACTAACTTAGAGGACAACCTCCCTGATGCATGGTTATTTTCAGTATAAGTAGTTGATGAATACTTTGTTGATATTATTGAATACTTAAGAACAAGGGTTGCACCATAGGACTTTAGCACTACGTAGAAGAAAAATATGGAAGTCAGAGCTGCAGAATATCAACTTATTGCAGTAAATTTATACAAAATGGGCACATATAACACTTTGAGAAGATGTGTATTGGAACATGAAAGGCCCATAATTTTGGTAGAAGATCATGAAGGTATAGTTGAAGGACACTATGTAGGAAAATCTACCATGCATAAAGTATTGCGCGAAGGATTATGTTGGCCAATAGTCCATAAATATGCCAAGGAATATTGCCAGAAATGTGATGTTTGTTAGAGGGTTGGCAAACCCAACAGAAGGGAAGAGATGCCTCTAAGACCACATGTGACTCTACAAGTATTTGACAAATGGGAAATAGAATTTGTGGGACCTATTAATCCACCATCAAAAAGGTCAGGAGCTAGATATATCATTATTGAGACTGAATTCTTAACAAGATGGGCAGAAGCAGCACCAGTCAAAGACTCTAGCGTAGAAACAAAAACACACTTCTTGTTTGAGCAAGTGATCACCAGATTTGGTTGTCCCGGGACTCTAATGAGTGACTAGGGAACTCATTTTATCAATGATACCATCAGAGCTATGACTAAGGAGTTTGAAGTCTATTACCAGAAAATTACACCATACCATCCTTAGGAAAATGGCACAGTAGAAGCCTTCAAAAATATTTTGGAAAATGCTTTGACTAAGATCTACAATGTCAATAGGGATGATTGGGACTTGAATATACCAGTAGTACTATGGTAATATAGTACCACATGTAAAAATTTGACAGGATAGACACCATTTACACTAGTGTATGGGCAGGAAGCAGTGATGCCATTAGAATTTCTGGAACCTAGTCTGTACGTAGCAACGATTACCAACATGACAGAAAGAGATGCAATATAGGAGAGGCTAAGTCAATTAATGGAAATGGAAGAGGACATGATTATGGAAGGATTTCACCAAGAAGTACAGAAAGCAGGAGACAAATCCTGACATGACAGACATATTAAAAAGAAGAATTTTAAGGAAGGAGACCTAGTCTTGCTCTATGAAAGCAAATTTTTCCAACACCCTGGGAATTTTAGAATGCATTGGCTAGGGCCATATGAAGTAAAGAATGTCACAAATGGGGGATTTGTACAACTAAAATACTTGGGAGGAATAGAACTGAAAGGAATGATCAACGGTAGTGGACTGAAATTGTACAGGGACAGTTGACCTACTAACCCTTAAAAGTTGCAATGCAATGAGAAAAGAATGTATATAGTGTACAATAGTAGAGATTAGGACAGAGAAATGATAAAAAGAAATTAAAAGGGGAAAAAGGAGATAAAATGAATAGAAAAATAGAAAAAGGAAGAAAAACACAAAAATATGCAGAAGTGGACTAAACCACAAGAATGTGCGGAAAAAGTCACATGTAGTAATTACTGCGACGATATCGAAAGAAAACACACAGGAAAAATTACACTCGACACAAATGCACGCAAAAAGTGAAAAAATGACACGACCGAGTCTATAAAAGGTGGAAAGTACGTGTTAATTCAACACTTAGCAATTTTTCAGCATAGAGAGAAATACAAAGAGCGTGCCCTAGATAAAATTTTATGAAGAAGCAAGCAAGTGTGCAACTTAGAGAAAAGATGACCCCATTGAAGTTCGACACTCTGTGATGGTATGTACGGGTTACTTGGCAGGGTCATAGGTGCAAGGAAAGAATGAGATAGTCTAAAAACATAGTTGAGCTGGAAGATGTCACCACGTCGGATACAAAATCGATTAGCCCGACACGGGTTGAAGAGGAAACATCAACAATGTAGGAAGGAGAAATACGGAAGAGTTTTGGGGCCCGGGATGATATTTTGAACCCTAACCCTGAGACGCCCGCGAAGCAGGATGAAACAATGGCACCACAAAAGACCCATGAAGGCAAGGAAGTGTTATTCGAGGATATCACCGACATGCCAGATTTCGAGAGGGAAGAGGACGCAGACACAACAGAGGTACATCCTTCTGCTGTGAGATAGAAAATAAAGGCTCATGACACCATGGATATCACAGTCCTGCATCTTCCAAATGCAGTGGTTGTTGTCAATGATATGCTAGGAAAGGTACCAAAACTTCGGTATGTAGACCACGAAGTGCACAATGCGGCTAAATTCCCAGAGTTGGCCAAGGAGATTTATTTAATAAACACATGGTAAATTGGACCCCTGGGTAAGCCAATAATGGAGCACATACAGTGGATAAAGGGGTTGTATAACTCTGGCATTATGAACCTATTGTATATACTACATTTCGGGTGTGATACGAATGTTGGGCTCTATGTCAAACAACTAGTTGCATGCGTACATGGAGGCATCATGTGGATGGATAGGCTAGTACATATAGATGTGGCACTGATTTCCAGGATCACAGAACTACCAACATTCGGTGCAAAGCGAGAGGAATACCTAGATAACAAGGCGAGCGAGAAGGAAATAGTAGAGCTGGTCAAAGCATAGTTTGGCACCAGTCAGGGTAATAGAGGCATTGTACTCAAGGATATCAACGATAATGCAACAAGATTTTCTAGCAAGCTCATGGCTTGAAAACTATTGAGTAAATATCGAAAAGAAGAAGTGCCAGTAGGTGTTATTGCAATATCCGTGCAGTGTGCGAAATGAGTAATGTTCAACTCGACACCATACATGTTCAACCAATTTTTGGTAGACTGTAGAGACACACATGACAATGGAAATGAGTTGCATTACTCTTGGTTGATCATTATGATAGAATTGGCAAGATCGAAGGAGCCAAAATTCTCAGTGTTCCTGGATAGGAAGGGGAAATTTTATGTGGCCAAACATGAATCCCTTTGGCAGGCCAAGGATAACAAAACACAACAAGCAAACAACACAGTTTTTGCAATGTTGTTGGAAGAGATACAACATCGCACAGCTAATGTATGGTGCATACCTATGGAGGTAATCCAAGAGACAACATGGATAGCCAAGTTCAAGGAATCCCAGTATCACATGTGGATCCAGGCTGCAAGGGATCCAAAGAAGGCACGACTAGAAATGCAGTATTTCATCACCAAGGAAGAGGTGGATTGGATAGTCAAAGACTAGGATGCGCAGTGGCAGCTACCAGTCTCAAAACCAGAAACAAGGCCAGTCACGATGCAATCCTCCAAGCCTAAAGGACAAGGATGAAGCAGGTTCCTCAACAAGAACAAGTATCCCAACCAATAATACTAGAAAGGTTGTAGTGAAGAATCAGCCAACCGGAAGCAGAGCAGAACCAAAACATCCAAGGAAAACAACAACAGGGACATGCAACCAACCGCGGAATAGAAAGGGGGATACTTCATAGGCTAGAGAAGAGAGGTTCCAGGGTACAACAAGTGGTTTTCATCCCTCACAGACAATAAGGAAGCTAGTGCAGGAAAAAGAGGTGCGCAAGAAAATAAAGTATGTCACAGAAGACCCAGTCATCACCCTGACAGAGGATGATGTGAAGTTAGTCATGGAAAAGGTCCAAGATAGGAGGGAAGAATTGGTCTGTGTTGCATAGGCACAATGAGAAGAGATCATGACCAAGCTCATAGAAGTCCATGAAAATATACAACAACTACGGAGACAAGCAAAACCATAGGCCACAATGTGCAACAGGAAAAGTCACAGTGACCCCCTGCACAAAAAGGAGAGGAGACAGTGTAGTTGGTAGTCCAAGGCAGGGAGGAATTTATAGTCTCGTGCCCAATGATCAGAATGGATCAGGAAATTGCAAAAAAATCCATGGGGGATGTGGAGAAATTTGAAGTTGTCATGGCACAAATACCCACCAAGGCACTGTACGGACTCCATGCTAGTGTAATGCAAGAAATGCAATTCAGGTCTTGTGTAGATGCAACCAACTTGGAGGTGGGTAGAGGAGTCATTGAAATGATACAAATCACATGCAACCAACTAACTTCGGAGAAACAGGAGGAGAAAGGATGTGGAGATAAACTAGAATAGGGATTAACAATGGTATATGATCTCATCCCAGACAGTATGCAAGCACCTAAGAGAAGTGCAGAGGAGAATATCAACATGATCTCGCAAAAAATTGAGGAGCCCAAATAAAGGCTCAATTATATGACTCCTCTGGAGGTTCGAGAACAGAGATAACAATAATCTGCACTCCATATAGTTGAGATGGAGAAAGAAGCAAGGGAAGTAGAAGACTTGTTCGACATAACTGCACAAATATGGGCTATCCTGGAAGAAGATGAAAAGGTTCAGCAATGGGACCAAGAAGAGGAGAGAATCAATGTTTCCATACAAGAGCTAAAGAAATGGTAGAAAACAATGAGCATCACAGAGCACTTGAAGGGCACTCAAGAAATAAAGACTCTGCAGGCAAAGTTGAAATCAACGCAAACAAAGAAACAAGAAAGACAAGTTGAATTGGAACCCCTCCAAGAACAAGCAGCACAGATGATTGTGCAGTTAGAGGAAGAGAAGAAAAGTATGGCACAGGCACATACAAAGGGCACAACATTAATGCAGGAGGAGATAACAATGCAGTCAATGGAGGCGCTAACAGGAAAAGCTGTGTAGATGAGGGAAAAAGGAAAGGAACTAGCAAAAATGTTCCATAGTTTGGACAGGGTAGTACAAGGAGCATGCACCACTTGAATGGCTTGGGACGAGCAACATGTCAGTGTTGAGGGCCTGTTGGGTGTAGGCCTATTTTGAGGAAATACCTATTTTTGGAGAAGAAGACCTAATTTTGAAGCACGTGCAACAAGTGGCAAGAAAGCAACATGTAGAAAAAAGAAGGAAAAGCCACGTGGCAAGGAGGAAGGAAAGCCTAACCATGATAGGGTTAAGGTTTGTGATAAGGATTATAATAGCTATAAGCCTATAAAATAGTATAAATAGGAACCTAGGAGGTCTAGATTAGGGGTTGTTGTTAAGTGGAGGACGATTATTATGATTGTTGAGAGACCGTCGATTGTAATAAGGTTGTAGAAGAGTTGAATAAGCTAGATTTTGAGGGTTAAGTCACAGGTTGAGGAGCCTGGTGTGATCTAGTCTTCTTCTCATAGGTTCCTTAACTTCATCAGGATTGTATGATTGAAGATGTAATGCGCGCAACACCATATTTTGTAGCAGATTAAATAAAAGAGCAGAGAAGCCAAATCTTTGTGTACATAGCCTCGGGTGGGGGTGAACGACGGTAAAACTTGTTTTCTATGTGATGTTTCTTGAATGATTTGCTTTTTGTCAATGATTATCTTATGAATGAATGATTAACTAGATGTATTAGCATGCATGCATAAGGTTAAAGATGAATGAATCTTAGAAATACTTGAATCAATAAAAAGTTTAATGCATAAAGAAAGATAGAATACACTCTCATATCCCTACTCATTCCTAGACTGCAAACACCCTGAGTATTGCAATCACCCATAAATCTATCTCAGGTGAAACTGCATTGTGCACTCTACACGAAGCGTTTCCTTTTGGTTTACCAGGAGAGCCGATAGTTTTAGAGAGTTTTGTTGGAAAACTATTGAAATCTGAACCTGGATCAACTCAAGAAGAAGTGAAAAGCGAAAGATCTAACCAATACTTGCAAATCATCGATCAAACTTATAAAAGTGGAAAATTATAAAAGAGTTAATGGCTTACCATTGAATCAAAATTATAAAAAGGATGATTGACATGGAAAAATGGGAGAAAAAACTATATTTTCAAGCTATACATATAAAAGAATGGGTTATTTTTTATTATTTAAGAGGGTTGGTTTATTTCTTATGAGAATACATATAATAAAAAT
>ML808407.1:103035-128432 GCA_009831015.1 Picea engelmannii
GACATGACACTGATATGGAAATAACGTGGCATTGATGGCTTCAGTCACCAGGCCACTAATCATTGGGGAATGCTTCCCCCTCTCCTCACTTCTATATGCCTCCAATCTAGTCTTATGAATGGGCTTCGGCCACCAAGACACCAAAACATTAGGCCATCGGTCACCCCATGCAATATTACATCCAAATCCCTGCCATTCAACTCCAATCCAGTCCACCATCCCACTAGTCTATCGGTCACTCTGCATAATATTCCATCCAACCTCTCGCCATTCAACTCTGGTCTGGTCCAACGATCACTCCCTACAAGCTTCCATCCAACTCCCAAAAATTTGACTCTGATCCAGTCCACCGAGACACTGGACCACTAGGGATAATTCTTCCCCTTCTCTCATCATGGAACTTTCATTCGACTTTGGACTAGTCCACCGGACCATCGAGCCATCGATCACCCCACACAAGCCTCAATACAAATCCCTTCCATTTGACTCTAGTTTGGTTCATCGGGCCACTGACCCACCGGTCCACCAATCACCCTACGCAAGCTTCCATCTAACTCCCTTCGACAGAGCCATTGGTGAGAACACCACTTGTTTCCCTCATTTGGTCTGGTACATGATATTTTGTGTGGGGTTTTATCCTCTGCACCATTGTTCCAATGACATGTGGCGAAGAGACGAATTATCATAGGGATATATCTTGCATGTACGACAGATTACTAGGCATTGATTGGGCATAAGGATGGGGCATTGAGGTGGTAGACAAAAGTTACATTATGCACAATCTTTGTAGGATTCCATGTCTCTCTTTGCTTCACGCACAAGTAACAAAGGACTCGATGTCAATTAAAAATAGGTTCCCTAAACCCTTCCCCATGCATGTGGGATAAAGAAATAATGCAGATTGAAAATCTATGGCTTGAAATCCATGCATAGGCTAGATCGATGATGGTTGTGCATTGTCTTCTAGGAGGCATAACTCCCCATCTCAATGCCCAAATCGAGAAAATGAGGGATTGATGAAAATATAGGGCCATGAGGGATCACTTGCACATGGTTTCCATGGCTAGAAAGACAATGTTAAACCACAAAAATTCTCCCCTCCCACGTTGTCTCGTAACAAAATAATTTCTCTCAAGAACTTCTATCCTATCATGTAGCAGGACATTGAAGGCCGGGTGTTGTAACCTACAGCTCTGATACCAAATTTTAATGTACCTAGCCATCAGGTTAATTCATGCTACTTCAAAAATGCATTGTCATAGTTTTGATACCACTTTGTCATGTACCTAGTACCATCAAACCCAAAATGATTTGCTTGGATACTGATCTAAAATGTACCCATTGACCTGGGTACCTCTAAATTTTCCTTCCTATGAAAATCACGATTTCTAATACCAAATATTAGAATCAAGAAGCATGATAACATCACATGAAATAATCAATATGCATACTAAACTGTAAGAGAAATGAACAACATGCCATGCACAATGTTAACAACAAGCATGCACATATAAACACATCACAAAGATAATTAATAAACAACGGAATATAGATTACATAGAAAACATAGAGAGCACTTATCATTAATTAAACCATTCATCAACTGGTTGCAGACGTCGAACATTCCACCCAACCATAGATATTGTTATTCCAAATCTCAACAGTCGGTCACCCTCGATCCAAGGTTATAAATCCATAAGGACGAGCCCTGGGCTAACTCTAACACACACAACAATTACCTACCAATATCTCATTGTTTTCCTAACCACTCAACAATTCCGTTTTACCGTCTCTCTTCCCCTTCAGCCTGCACAACCCAAATAATTGACCCCCTTTCTCCACAATGCAGTCCCTCAGGTTATTCCAATTATTTTCTAGGACTCCAATGCTATTGGTCAAGAAATATCAATGTTGGAAACTCTAAGGATTCTCAGTTATAGACAGTTCTTTCAAAATTATCATCATTCTCATGCACACATGCATCCATTCCTTTTTGGAATCATCAATAATTCCTTACATCCATCTAGTAATGCATCTCTACCTCCATCCATTCATTTTCATTCCATACCCAAAACATGAATGAGTAAGAATGAATGAGGAACCAAATGAAAATGAGTAACAAAATGAATGAATGAACCCCCCAAAAATCCATAGGCATGGTTTAAATATCCATGATACCCAAGGCACAATATGGTCTCCCCAAGAGACTCATGTTCCCTCTCATTCAGCCCCCAACACAAACATGGATAAATAAATAATTAAAAATAGGAGTAGCCCCTCATCCCCCTCTCTCATGGAATCATAGCCCCCTATATATGTCCTTGTTCGTCTAGCAACCAACTATGTGTTTTATTAATATGTATTTTAGTCTATAATATGCATAGTTTGGCCCTCGGCCATATTACTCACCATGGGATCTCTAGTCCAATACATATCGGCTCACCAGCCTAAGTCACATTTACATAAATGCATTCTAGTTCACAGGGATTAAAACCAGGGATGTTACAATTGAACGTCGTATAGAATTTTCCCCATTTAATTTAAGTCTCCCTATCTATAAATGCTTTAGTATCATCATAAATTGGTCCTGGTAGATATGCCTCTTCTTCTTGGTGGCTTCCGCTTGCAAAGGATTCTTCTGATCCGGATTATTTTCAGCATGAAATGAGAGAGAAGATATAACATAGAAATATATAGAGATATTTCAAGAGATCCAATAATATAAAATATACATATCGGATGTATAACAAGAGGCACAATTATACAGTAATACACAATTTCTATTGATGAGCGAAATGTACAAAACTGTAGAAATACAGAGTGAAAGACTTGCTAGAATGGTGGCAGCTTATCTCTGAGAAGAGATGTGGCAGCTATTCACATTCACAAGAATATGATTGTTACAATGAGGCTCCAAAGGCCTTTTTGAAATAAAAAAAAAATCTAAAACCCTAACCCTGGAAGATGAAAAGCCAACAGTTTTGTGGACCCTGTTTTGGGTAGTTTGGTGTATCAACTTCACAAGGGCGTAACTTTGACATACGATCTTTGTTTGAGGCGTACAATAGCTCATTAGAAAGGAATTGATGAGGAGATTCATTTTGGGGGCTCGATCAAAGCCTTAAACTATCATTTAGGTTCCCAATAACAAAAAAAACATTCATCATTTAGGCCCTCAAAATGGCCCCAGAAATTTTGGAACCAAAAAACTGCTAAAAATAGTAAGTTGCCAACAAATTGTTTTGAGCCAGTTGGAATAGGTGGGTGGACACCCATATTCACCTAGATCAATCCTCCCCCCTTAGGAATCAATTTTCTCCATTGCGTTGAGCTCCGAGGGGAGAGGGGAAAGCACTTGTTGAATCTGAACCTTGGTGAGTTGCTTGCCTTGTTGGAAAAGTTGTGTTGCTTGGTTTGTGGGAGGTTGTTGAGAACCTGATGAGATGACTGTGTGTAGAAGGAATCTTTTTTCTTTGCTTCAATATTTTCAACCTGCTTCTGCTGGATAGAAGGTGCTTGGACTGGGGTTGCAGTGATTGCAGTGTACTTTTATTCACCATTTGAACAGATTATGAAGAAGCTGAATTTTGCAGTATGAGATACTACCTTGCGATATTGTTTAGGTGGGATAGTAGTTGTAACTACCTTTGGTATCATATAGAGATAACCCACAAGAGTAATAATGACACTACAGGGTTGAGACTCAAAAATAACATGGAGCTTCCACATATATGGTTGGCCCAAAAGAACATCACAAACATCCAGCGGGGCAACATCACAAAATACCTCATCCTTGAAGGGTTGGATATTGTATGATGTAATGTCCTCTTTCACATAAAGTCACCATGGTGGAAATTTTTCTAGCCTAAACTGTTCCCATGGGCTAAGGCGGAAAACATGACCTAGGGGATATAAAATGCCTAGGACGACTTTATAAATTTAATTTATCAAAAAGGGGGACATGGGTCCTAGGCAACTCAAAAGTCACTGTAATTTTATAAAGTGGAAAAAATCACTTAAGTGACTTTATGAAATAAAGTAAAATAATGAGCGGGAAAAAGGAAAAGGAGGAATAAAAGGGGGGAAGTGAGGAGTCTCTCCTCATTCTTGCATTTGTTCTTTTTGAGAAAATGATTTTGGAGAGCTATTGAGAAGAGAGTCTAGGGTTTTTGGAAACCCTTGTTCATCTATTGGTTTCGGTGTTGCAACTATACACCCTAGTCATATGGAGATATCACTTTAGATTTCTCATTGTGCTTTATCGGTACTAGATTTTCATCAATTTAGTGACTTAGTTTTGGGTGTGGAGGCCGAATCTACTAAGGAAAGGTGATTTCCTATCAAGAAGAAAATTTATGGTGGTTGAGTTCTCTTATTTACAATTTGTATTCTCTTATAAGTTGATAATACTTTCCTTGGGGGTCTTATTCTTCATTTGATGGGTTGATTGCATGTCTAGAGGCTGAGTTTATGATCTGGTTGCTATTTTATAAACTTGTGACCAATTTTGGGTCATGGGACAGAGCATCCAAGTGCCATATGTTTCCCCATCACAATCTGGGCACACTACTAGTGTCTAGAAGAATATTTTAATTGCTAATATGAATGGTGGGAAGTAATAATAGTGATCACTTCTAGGAAATTTGAATCTATTAATTTATGTGGTAAAATTCCTCTCTAAGTTGGGCGCGTGTCTGGGTATGCAATTTGAAATATATTATCTTCGTTGGAAGGATGAATTTTCCTTTTTTGGGGGCATATTTATTTGGTAGATGAACTGGGGAGCATTGGCATTATCCTAGATACTTTACCTCTATCTACTCACATTCTAGGTGCATCATTAAAAGGGATTCTCTCAGCTACAATAGATATGACTTAAGGTTGATACAGGAGGGTTGAGCCACCATTTGGAGGTGTTTCTTTATTGTTGTTACACATAGTTTCCACTCTCAACAAGCCACTACATGAGCCAATCATACTCTCACTCGAATTCCAAGTTATATCTAATTATTACAGCATGTGTAAGTGTGCTTATGCTAAAACTGAAATTAATACTGTAATATTTCTTATGCAAGTACTAGAGTTGTCTATGTATGAATTTATGGCTTTTAATAAAAAGTGAAGCCATTATCTCTAGTGTTTTTCACTTACAGTAAGGTATTTCTGCATTGGGTATAATTGGAAATGATCTTGGTGCTGTTAGAATGCTTTTTCTATTGCATGAAATTACAAGGATTACATTAACAACAATTTGTGTACAAATTGTTTAATGAAATACCTCAGTGATAAACACTCTTTAAACTCAGAAAAAATAGCCCAAACTCAAGGGGATATCTAGAGGGTATCTTAGATATGAAAATCAACACTGTTGGTTGACACAGAGATCTCGTCCATGTCGAAGCCACTCGATGTTTTATGGTTGCGGGTGTGGTGTTGTCGACAATCTCAATTGTTTGACGACCTATTTTGGGATGAGGTTCTTCTAGCTTCCACTATCAACAATGAAATACAATGAGGTCCCCTTCACCCACATCTGTGAATGAAATAGGTGCTCCCCCTCTTCAGGATCTGCTAGTTCTTCTGGTTGAATTGTTGTGGTTGCGACAATAGTAGTGGGTTCTGCGTCGATGATCTATCTTCTCCCATTATTTTCTGAATTGAGGTTCGACTCATTTTCTTTGATCTCGAACACCAATGATTTTTTTTAGCGACATTCATCAGTGTTTTTCCAGGGGAATTTATGGAAATCACACCACTTTCCAGTGTCCTTCTTCGTCTTCCCATGACCCTTCTTTTCCTATGGCTTGGACTGTTTTTTGGGACGCTGTTTGTTAGGGTCATCTTTATCATCCTTTGTTTTTTGTGGATTTTCATACATGAGCTCTCGTTTGTTCTGGTGCCTAAATTTCTACTCGATTTTGATAGCATATCGATAGGTAGCTCCCAGTGATGAGATGTCCAGGAAATCCATTTCGGTTTGGATGTACCTATGCAGAGCCCCATGGTATTTCAGAACTAGATGTCGCTCGGAGTGTTTGATACCCATATTGGTGCGCAAGGTATGGAAATTATTTGTGAACTACATCACTGTTTGGCCCCTCTCTTGTTGTAGTGTGGTCCATCTCATGTATTGTTCATCATAGCTACCAACATGGTAATATTGTTCCTTGACCACATCCACAAAAAAATACCAAGTGGGCTCGACCCCATATATTCCAGACTCCTCTATGGAACTTTTCTCCCAGTAAGTTTCCCACCAATGTTTGACATGGGGGAGAGCCTTAAAGAGTGTGAAGGTGATATTTTCCCTATCGAAAAAATTGTGAATAGATAGATAACCTTCTAGCAAGTTTAACCATTTTTCTAGGGTATTCGCATTTATCTGACCTTCAAATAAGGGAATATCAAAATTGAATTGTACCTTGAAAGGAGAGGTGTTTCCAAAGTGATTGCTTGATGAAGATGTTTCTGTTGTTATCAACAGGTGTTGAAGGATGTGGGAAAAATTATCCGTCATTTCGTCCCTCTGTCACGTGAGAGCTTGCTCAAGCAACAGATTGATAGAATATTATGCTTTGTCATTTTTCTTTTCTTCCACTGTGGAGGTTTTCTTGTGCGTGCGAGAGAAATTTTCCTCAAGAGAAACAAGCTTGAGACCCAACTTGCAATACTCAAACCTCATCGGGGACATGCACTGAAAAAAGATCGAGAGCATCTTGCTCTGATACCATTAATCCGGATTATTTTCGACACAAAATGAGAGCGGAGATATAACATGGAAATATACAGAGATGTTGCAAGAGAGCCAATAATATAACAGAGATATATCAGTATATAACAAGTGGAAAAAATATATAGTAATACACAATTTCTATTAATAAGTGAAATGTACAAACTTGTAGAAACACAGAGTGAAAGACTCGCTAGAATGATGGAAACTTATATCTGAGAAGAGATGTGATGGCTACTCAAATTCACAAGAAGATGATCATTACAATGAGGCTCCAAAGGCATTTTTAACATAAATAAAATCCAAAACCCTAACCCCGAAAGATGAAAATCCAACCATTTTGTGGACCCTGTTTTGGGTAGTTTGGTGTATCAACTTCCAAGGGGTGTAACTTTGGCATACAATCTTTGTTTTGGGTGCACGATAGATCGTTGGAAAGGTATCATCGAGGAGCTTCATTTGGGGGGCTCAATGAAATATTTCAACTATATTTTATGTGTTCGGTCGTGAAAAACGTTATTTAGGACCTCAAAATGGCCCCCGAAGTTTAGGAACCAAAAAAATGCTAAAAATAGTAAGTTTCCAACAAACTATTTTGACCTAGTTGGAATTGGTGGGTGGCCACCGATATCCACCTGGATATGGGGGACTTGTTGGCAGTCTATGTTCACTTGTGAGGCGGCATACTTGAATCGGCAAAAAATATTTGTGATTAGTATATCAAAATATAAATTAAAAATATCATATTATAACTATCTCGAAGGGAAAAGAAGCGATGAATGAGAAAATATGGAATTATTTTATGTATCTGGGTGATTTTCAAATCTCAACTAGATCTAAACTCAGAAAAGTATCCCAAACTCAAGGGGATATCTAGAGGGTATCTTACATATGACAATCGACAATGTTGGCTGACACGGAGATCTCATCCCTGGTTAAGCCACCTGATCTTGTATGGTTGTGGGTGCGGTGTTGTCGACAATCCTAATTGTTTTAAGACCTCTGTTGAGATGAAGTTCTTTTGGCTTCCGCTATCAACAATGAAATGAAATGAGGTCCCCTTCACACACATTTGTGAATGAAAGAGGTGCTCCCCCTCTTCAGGATATGCTGGCTCTTCTAGTTGAATTGTTGTGGTCGCTACAGTAGTAGTGGGGTCTGCGTCGATGATCTATCTTCTCCCATTATTTTTTGAATCAAATTTTGAATCGGGGTTTGGCTCCTTTTCATTGATCTCGGCCACCAATGATTTTTTTTAGCAACATTCATTAATGTTTTTCCAGGGGATTTTATGAAAATCACACCACTTTCTAGTGTCCTTCTTTGTCTTCTACTGACCCTTATTTTCCTGTGGCTTGGACTGGTTTTTGGGAGGTTGTTTGTTAGAGTCGCCTTTATCATCCTTTGGTTGTTGTGTATTTTTATACATGAACTCTCATTTTTTCTAGTGCCTAAATTTTTTCTCAATTTTGACATCATATTGATAGGTAGCTCCCAATGATGAGATGTTCATGAAATCCATTTCGGTTTGGATGTACCTATACAGAGCCCCACAGTATTTCAGAACCAAATGTCGCTTGGAGTGTTTGATACCCATCTTGTTGTGCAATGCATGTAAATTATTTGTAAACTTTGTCACTGTTTGGCCCCTCTCTTGTCGTACTGTGGTCCATTTCATGTTGTGTTCATCATAGCTATCAACAGGGTAATATTGTTCCTTGACCGCATCCACAAAAAAATCCCAAGTGGGCTCGGCCCCATATATTCTAGACTCCTCTATGGAATTTTTCTCCAAGTTTCCCACCAATTTTTGACATGGGGGAGAGCCTTAAGTAGTGCGAAGGTGATATTTTCCCTATCGTAAAAATTGTGAATAGAGAAATAACCTTCTAGCAAGTTTAACCATTTTTCTAGGGCATCCGCATTTATATGACCTTCAAATATGAGAATATTAAAATTGACTTGTACCTTGAAAGGAGAGGTGCTTCAAAAGTGACCACTTGATGAAGACGTGTTTGATTTTGTCGACAAGTGTTGAAGGATGTGGGAAAATTATCCATTATTTCGTCCCTTTGTCGCGTGAGAGCTTGCTCAAGTAACAGATTGATAGAATATTATGCTTCATTGTTTTTCTTTTCTTTCTCCATGGAGGTTTTCTTGTGCCTGTGAGAGAAATTTTTCTCAAGAGAAACAAGCTTGAGACCCAACTTGTTATACTCAAACCTCGTCAGGGACATGCGCTGAAAAACAATCAAGAGCAGCCTATTCTGATACCACTAATCCAAATTATTTTTGGCACGAAATGAGAGTGGAGATATAACACATAAATATATAGATATGTTGCAAGAAAGACAATAATATAATAGAGATATATCGGTATATAACAAGAGGCAAAAATATACAGTAATACACCATTTCTATTAATGAGCGAAATGTACAAACTTGTAGAAACACAGAGTGAAAGACTCACTAAAATGGTGATAGCTTATCTCTGAGAAGATATGTGATGGCTACTCACATTCGCAAGAATATGATTGTTACAATGAGGCTCCAAAGACTTTTTAACATAAAGAAAATCGAAAACCCTAACACTGCAAGATGAAAAGCCAACAATTTTGTGGACCCCGTTTTGGGTAGTTTGGTGTATCAACTTCCCAGGGGCATAACTTTGGCATACAATCTCCATTTTGGGTCATGATAGCTCGTTGTAAAGGTATTGTTGAGGAGATTCATTTTTGGGGCTCAATCAAAGATTTTGGCTATCATTAAGGTGTCCGGTAATGAAATAGCATCGTTTAGGCCCTCAAAATGGCCCCGAAAGTTTAGGAACCGAAAACCTGCTAAAAATAGTAAGTTTCCAACAAACTGTTTTGACCCAGTTGGAATTGGTGGGTGGCCATTGATATCCACCTAGATAATATTATATGGGGGGATTTTTGGTAGTCTGTGTTCACTTGTGTGGTGACATACTTGAATCAAAAAAAAATATTTGTCATTAGTATATCAGAATATAAATTAAAAATATCATATTATAACTATCTCGAAGGGAAAAGAAGCGATGAATGAGAAAATATGGAATTATTTTTTGTTTCTGGGTGATTTTTAGATCTCACTGGAAAAATTGAAGGGTCCATGATTTCCCTGCCGACACATACATGTATCAACAACTAAAAAATCATCTACGCCGATATGGGGAGGTGAGTCAAACTCTGAAGAGGAGACTATTGGAAACATTGTAATATGTTTCATTGATTCACATTAAGTGTTCAAAGGAGAAATGAATTTCTATATATCAGCCTTGGAAGTTTCAAAGTTTTCGAAATGGCAGAGACCCTAATGGTGAAGATCACTTGAACTATGTCGATATTACCCTTTGAATCTGAAATTTGGCAAAGTCTCAAAGAAGGGGGGTACTTTAACATCATACAAAGAAACTCGCCAATATGGTAAGTCATTTCCGACGAAGATCATCTAAACGTTGCCAACACTATAACTTTGTGTTAGCGAAGATCATCTAAACCTAGTTGACACTGTTTTTGAAACTCAAAATTTGGCTAAGTCTTCGACAAAAAATACAACTGAGAGACTGTGTCAGTGTAGATGAATTGAAATTCACCGAAATGGAGAAACATGTATCGGAGGTTATGACCCAAAATTTGTCGATGAGAGTTGACTGTATCGATGCCTAAAAGTTTTTGGGCACCAATATGGCCAATTCACATTATGTGAAGTATAAGACTAGGGAAATGCATGATTTTAGGACTAGTCGAGTTCCATGGAGTTATGTCACCGAGTTTAGGTTTAAACCATCCAAATAAAATCCATCGTAGAGATGGATTGGAATGGGAACATGGATGGATTGGTCGGATAAGGTTTTCCATGTGGCCACAATTAGACATATTTTCTTGGGTTAGTGAACAAAGGGCTTTGGGGGGAAATGAAATCCATAGGGAAACAGACTAGGGCACAAGAAAAAGAGGGGTAGGGGGCACCAAGGGCTCTGTGAAGAAAATCATGGAGGATCCCATTCCATGTATGATAGGTTCATCCCGACTTTCTCTCTATTGGTATCAACCTTATATTTGCAACAATGAAACCGACACTAATCAACAAGACATGTGGGATCAAATAGAAAATATCTTACCTTTCTAACCCAGGTAGAAATCGGTCGCCACCCACCTATTCCACTGGCTCAAAACATGGGTTTCCACCTTGGCATGGTTGTTTTGAGGCCCTAAACGACAATTTTTGGGCACGACAACACCCAAATAATTTTTGAAATTATAGTCTGGGCCAATCAAAATATGTACTCCTCGGCTAGACCTTTATGATGAGGTATAGAATGCCCCAAACAGAGATCCTATGCAAAATTTATGCCCTTGGTAAGTCGACATACCAACTACCCCCATCGGGGACCGCAAACCTTTTGTTGTTTCATCTTCCAAGGTTAGGGTTTTGGATTTTATTTATGTTAAAAATGCCTCTAGATCCTCATTGTAAACATCATCATCTTCTTCTGAATGAGTGTAGACATCACATCTCTTCTCAAATATAAGTTGTCACCATTCTAGCAAGTCATTCACTCTGTAATTTTACAGTTTATGTACATTCTCTCATTAATAAAAATTGTGAATTACTATATCTTTATATTTATTGCAACATTTATTTGTATCTCATAATATCTTTATATATTTCATTGTTATATATCTACCTTCATTTCATTCTAAAAAATAATCTGGATCAGTGGTATCATAGCAAGCTACTCGTTGTCGTTTCTTACTACATGTCCCCGGCGAGGTCAAGGTAAAGAGAGTTGGGTCTCAAGCTAGTTTCCCTTGAGGACAACCACTCTCGTCAGCCCAAGTGACCTCCCATGGCAGAACAAAAGAGAGACGTGGGAGTAGAAGATCCCATCAAGTTGTTGCTTGTGGAAGCCCTCGCGCAATAGAGGAACGAGATGTTGGAGAATTTTTCCCAAATACTTCAAATATTGCAAACAATAACAGGCATGTCTTCATCAAGCAGTAGCTTTGGAGATGATACTCCATTCAAGGTACAAGTTAATTTTGATATTCTCATATTTGAAGGTCAGATCGATGCAAATGATTTGGAAAAATGGTTTAATTTTATAGAAGGTTATTTCTCTGTTCACAATTTTTCCGACAAAGAAAAGATCACATTTGTGATTCTCAAGGCTACCCCCCATGTCAAACATTGGTGGGAAAATTACTAGGAGAAAAGTTCCACCGAGGAATCTAGAATATTTGGGGTCGATCCCACTTGGCATTTTTTTATGGATGCAGTCAAGGAGAAATATTACCCGGTGGGAAACTATGATAACCAATACATGAGATGGACCACACTGCATCAAAAGAGGGACCAAACAGTGTGTCAGTTCACAAATACCTTCCATACCATGTGAACCAAGCTTGGTATCAAATACTTTGAGCACCATCTGGTTCTGAAATACCATGGGACTCTATACAGGTACATCCAAACTGAAATGGGTTTTCTAGACATCTCTTTACTGGGAGCCACTTATAGAAATGTTGTCAAAATCGAGCAGAAATTTAAGAAACAGAAAAAGAAGGAATTTGGGTCTGCAAATACACAATAACCAAATTATGGTAAAGGAAGCCCTAACTCATAGAACGATCAAGAAAACCAGTGCAAGCCACAACAAAAGAAGTGTAATGGGAAGACAAAGGACACTAGTAAGTGGTGTGACTTCCACAAAATCCCTTGGCACAAAACTAATGAATGTCACTCAAAATAGTCATTGGTGGCTGAGCTCAAATAAATAGAGTCGAGCCCCGACTCAGACACTGATTCAGACAATAATTAAATGAGACAGATCATTGATGCAAAACCCATTTCTATTGTCGCGACCACAACAATCCAACCAGAAGAACCAAAGGATCCCGAGGAGGGGGAGCACCTCTTCCATTCACACTTGTGGGTGAAGGGGACCCCACTACATTTTATTGTCGATAGATGAAGCCAGAAGAACCTCATATCAACATAGGTTATCAAGTATTTGGAGTTGTCGACAACACCGCACTTGCAGCCATACAACATTAGATGGCTTCACCAAGGATGAGATCTTTGTGTCAGCCAGCAGTGTCGCATGTCATATGACATCAATCCCTTCAAGGGTGAGGTACTATGTGATGTTGTCCCACTCGAAGTCTGTGATGTTCTATTAGTCCAGCCATATATGTAGAGGCATCATGTTGTTTATGAGTCTCAACCTCGTAGCATAATTATTACTCTGGGGGGTCAGTCCTACAAGATACCAGAGGTAGTTCCGACTATTGTACCAAAAAAATAGTGTCACAAAGTACTCTCTCATACCAAAAAGTTTAGCCTCTTCATAACTTGGTTAGAAGAGAAGGACACTGCAATCAGTACATCCTCAGCCCAAGACCCTTCTATCCAATAGAAGCATATCAACGAGATTGTAGAAGAGCACCAAGATATTCCTACTACACCTATGGGGGTGCCTCCAAGTTATGATAAATCCCTTCATGTTACTCATGCTACATCTTCACCAACATAGTCCTCCCACACTCAAGAAGATCATGAAGCCAGATTGGTTAAACAAATCCAACCCCTCAAACAACAAGTTCATAACATCCTTCAACAAACTAAGCATGGAAACTCCTTCAACAAGGAAAGCAACTCACCAAGGTTCAGATTTAGCAAAAGATTCCTTGAGGACTTCACACAATGGGACCATTTCTTCCTAATGGGGGAGGATTGATCGAGGCATAAATCGGTGGCCACCCACCTACTCCACTGGCTCAAAACATGGGTTTCCACCTTGGCAGTTTTTCTAAGGTTTTTCGGGTCCTAAACTTTTGGGGTCATTTTGAGGCCCTAAATGAAGTTTTTTTGACACGCAAGCGCACATAGAATCACTAAAGGCATCATATGGGCTGATAATAATATGTACTCCTCAGCTAGACCTTTCCAACGAGGTATAGAACTCCCCAAACAAATATCGTATGCAAAAGTTACACCCTTGGGAAGTTGGCATACCAACTACCCCCATTGGGGCCCGCAAACCTTTTGGCATTTCATCTTCTGGGGTTAGGGATTTGGATTTTCTTTATGTTAAAAAGGCCTCTAGAGAATCATTGTAAACATCATCATATTCTTGTGAATTAACAGATCCATCACATCTCTTCTCAGAGATAAGATGCCATCATTCTAGCGAGTCATTCACTCTGTAATTTTACAATTTCTGTACATTCTCTCATTAATAAAAACGGTGCATTATTGTATCTTTGTTTTTATTGCAACATTTCTTTGTATCTTGCAATATATCTGTATATTTCATTATTATATCTCTTTCTTCATTTCATTCTCAAAAATTTCTAGATCACTTCCGTTCGAAGGTGACACATGGGAAAGGAATTAGTTAAATGTTGAGTGCTCCTGTTGCGGGGAGAATTCTTCTCGAGTGCACTACTAGAGTTATGGTGAGAACAAAAGAAAACTATGGTGGGAATTTTATAAATTTTTCAACCCCTTGTCATGGAAATTTATACAGGAAATGGTATATCGGTGATTATCCTTTGAATTCGTCTGGTGGATGGTGTCGATGGTACTGATATGGAGAGGAGTGGTTATCAAACTTCAAGAAACTAACATATCGGTGGGGATGGGCAGATGTACATCGATGTATCAGCGAGGATGATCCCATTCATGTTGATACACAAAGTGGGACTCATAAACTTCACAACAATCAATGTACCAAAAGATATATTGGGATGCATGTCGATGTGTCGATGACCTAAACTCCATGGTCGTCGATACATCGAGAGTATTGATAAAGACCTAGACGATATACATATTGACGATGATGGATAGAAATTCGTCGATGTGTCGGAGACCGAAACTCCATGGTTGTCTATACACAAACCTTAAAACCAAAAAGTTCTCTAAGTGTTGGAACTCTTCATTGTCGGAGGAGAAATTGTCAACTCATCGATATTGGTTGTACCAACAAAGAAAATATTAACTCATTGATATAGCCAAAATAAATTATTTGTAAGTAAAAAAAAAATATCTAAGTCAAAATTCAAGAAAATCCCAATGAAGATCATGAGGATAATTTAGTTTTTACAACAATTCAAGAGAGACTATAGATGAGAAAAAGAGGGTCCCTATTTCTTGGGAGAAATTGACTCTTTGAGCAATGAGACAAGAAGCGAAGGTGTCGATACCTGGCACAATATAACCCTATAGCTAAGGCGATGCCATTTTTGGGAGACCTTAGTCACCTTTGGATGAGCTCATTCTGTTGAGCCTTAAGGCTAAAAACAAGCTTGTCTTGATTCGCAAAAAATTTAGAACTACCGCTTATAATATAATATATTTTTTATCCAAGATATAATTTGAGATAACTTTTATATTCATCTTTTCATACAAATAAAGACACCATCTCTACAAATTACCCTCCAAATCCTAAATTCTCTGCTCCGCTCCAACCTGGGCATGGGATGAATCCAAAAGAAACCCACGTGTTATCACATATTCTTGCAAAGGATGTTTTCCTTTGGCGTTGACCATCGGGTGACCAAATGTGAAAGAAGTGGGCTTAAACACCCCACAAATTTTTTTCATCCAAAGTCAGGGCGCGATTTTGGAAAGGCGTACACATGCCTGGTCGACGAAAATCCATCAAGCACAGGCTCAGTCTTGACCGTCGGATCCATCAGACAAATCAGATCAGTTGTTAGCGGGTATTTGGGATCCAAAAGTTGCTTGAAGTTTAGTGCCAGGGAAAAGGCCCGAGATCAAGGGATGAGAAAAGTTTTAATCTGGACCATTGGATTATCTTTTCGCAGTTTGGCAGAATGAAAGGTCAAAGGGAATATTCATGAGGACTCACAAAATGCAAACTCGCGAAATGATCTGGATCGTCAAAACCAGAGGAGACAGGTGGTTGTGGATTAAGCATGTCGCGGAATCAGGTTTTGGAGGTTTGGATGTGAGCCATGAGAAAATATCACGAAATGAGAAATTGCAAAATCGATCTGGGCCGTCCAAACTAGCAGAGCACGTGGCACCTGGTCGGTGATTTCGTGATTTCGCAGATCAAGAAATCTGGAGTTAGGAATATGGAGACCCCCGATTGCCGAAATCTCGAAATACCTTTGAAGGTTTGGGCCCATGGTCATAGCTCATGGTCTTATGGTGAAAAGGTAAAAGAAGAAGGTTGGCACCCATCACGTAGAGATGCCAACTTGGGGCCTTCGAGGAATCATCCTGGCCATCTATTTTTAAAAAGATCTAACTGTTGATCTGGGAGGAGCGATTTCGTAAAATCACGTATCGGGAGTTTTGAAGCTCAGGACATGGGAATCCTCGATTGTCAAAATCCTGAAACACCTTTCGAGACAAGCGCCAGGTCCTAGCCCGTGGTAATGTGAAGGAAGGTATTAAGAGAAGTGGATCTGACCATCGCTCAGATAAGAGATTTCATCGATTCCAATATCAGGAAATCCGGAAGTTAGCACCCTGAAATCACTGAAACACAAAATGTCAGGACATTATGTGAGATTATCACAGGGTCATGACCCTGGGTTACTTTGAAGGAGGGGACAGAGGAAAGGAAGTTAGCTCCCGAGCCTTGGGGAGCAGGCACGTGGTCGTCCCCTGAGTTTAAGTCTCGACCACTCTCCATAAAAGGGGTATTTAATGAAAGTTGGGTTGGGTGGTTGAAACCTCAACTCGATCCATAAATGGAAGGCCTGAAGGGTTTGTAGCAGTCGGCCCGTGGTACCCCTAAGGAAAGTCTTCTCTACAAGATCCATGCTGATCTGAGTCCATTTTGGACAAGGGACTACATGCACAATCTGCAATAATATCATGCACACGAAAATCATTGAATGTAATGTTCTAGCCACCCCTCTGTCATGGGTGGCGAGTTGCTCTGAGTATAAAGGAGTCATTTTGATATTTTGTAAAAGAGGTCTTTTGGTTGAGCAGAGCTCCCATTTTGTATTTTGTTTTAACACCAGAGTTGTGTCTGGTTATGTATATCGATTTGAGACTTTCAGTTAATAGAAGTCAGTTTATTTCCATCTCTTTGTGAATCCTGTGTCAAAACGCTTGGAATTGGAGGATCAAGTTGAGGATTGTCATGTTGTTATGATGGAGGTTTGATCATAGCAGTATTGCGATCAATTTTACTCAGTTTCCAATATTGATTTGTTCTCTCTCGCACTGAATAGCTCGGAATTGGAAGATCCAATCGAGTTGTTGTAGTTGCACGGTGATGGAGGTTTGATCATCATGTTGTTGGAACTATGTCATTTGGGCACATTTCAGTGTTTGAAACCTGGGCTCAAAAGTATCATCAAGTCTGAGTTTATCTTCTTTCAAGTTGTTGGAAGTTCGGATGCCCATAGCAGTATTGTTCTCGTTTTCTCACCAAGTCTTCCCTCTTCTCGCTTTTTAACTCAATCCACTGACTGAAGTTAATGTGGCCCTCACTTCCCTATGCATTTCTTATCTGGTTCTGTGTTGTAACATCATTCTAGTGTTGAGTTTTTTCCATTGACCTCCACCCATTTAAAACCAACATCAACCTAAACACTGTTGGGTATTGGGATCACCTCCCCTACAATCAGGAGGTGAATTCTAGTGCTAACATTTCTGGCATCATTGTCGGGGAACGAATTGAAGACTTTTCCCTGGTATTGAACGACAACAAATTTTTTGATTCTGAAGGTGCATCAGATATCAGAACCATTGGAGATTCCACTTTCACCTGGTGAATCCATTGTGGTGACCCCACTATTTCCACTCAACGTTTTCAGTTTTGGCTTCCTCTAGCACACCTGAAGCTAACCAAGAGGAGCTTTCTCGAGAAATTTTTTAGCAGCTGCTTTCCAGCTTGAGAAGTTCCCTGGGAGAACGAAAATGATCAGATCTGGTCTTTGATGGTGAAAAAAGACTAGACACACTCATTCTGCATATCATTCAACTAATGACTCCATGATTAAAGGATCGATTGGTGACTCCACTGGTCTGAAATGGAAAAAATCATGGCTCGGAGATTTTCTCCTTTTAATTTTTTTGTTGTTCCTGGTTTTCCTAATGTTGTCCCTACTATGGATGAATGGGGTGATTATTTGCCCATATTTAGAGAACGTAAAGAGGACAACCCTGCTTGGAATCTCCATGAGTTTCATGAACTCATGCATTAGTGGGAGATACATCATGAGGATGTTTTAATGAAGATGTTCATGTTCTCATTGGACGGCGATGCCCGTGAGTGGTATCAATCCTTGCCCCCTACTAGCATCTCCTCCCTGGAACAATTTCATGCAGCCTTTAATAAGCATTGTCAAAGGTATTATTCCTCTGAGGTAATTGGTCATAATTGTTGTGAGGAATGTGAAGGCCATGATCAAGATATGGTTGTGTCTAATGAAGGTTGTTAGGATGCGGACCATGAGGAAGATGAAGATGCTTTGGGCAAAGTTATGGAACTGGTAAAATCTCTCACTGCCAAACTAGAAAGGTCGGAATCTGAAGAAAGCGCAGAGGATTTTCCAGTCCTTGAAGGAGAGGTTCTTGGAAGCCCTACTGACGATAGCAGTGTTGAAGATTCCATAGTTGTAGAGGCCTTTCATTCTGCTCCTAATGTGCCTGTTGTTGCAAGCTTTGATGATTATTTGGATGAGGAGCAGCAGAGCCCTGCATCACAATTTGTTGACATGGGGAACAATCAGCCTGTATATGATAGCTACGAATCAGATTCCGAGTTGGATATGCAGGATTTCCAAGAACATAATGCAGAGCCTTATCATCTGTTTGATAAAGAAAATTATCATGGGGAAATCAGCCATCCCAGGCCTGCAGAAGCCACCAAGCAGCAGATTGAAGAGAAGAAGTCTCCCACGATTCCTTTTTATGATGATTATGAATCTGACCCTTGGGAGAGCCAAGAAGAAGAACCAAAAGAACCAAAGGATCAGCAGAAGGGGAATTTTATCTCCTGTCCAGAGCTTGTCAGTGAACAACCATCGCCTAGGACTAGTCAGTGTGCATTGAATTCTCATCCACCTGTGCCTACCAGAGATGTTCAACCATGTGAGAGAAGTTGTGTAGTAGAGCAGGTTGCCTGTTATAAATTTTCTATAGTTTGTCGCTTGGCCTATGAGCCTGTGAAGGAATACATGGAGTTGTATTTCCTTCACATTTTGAAGCTTCCCAACTTCATCCTAACCTCATCATTAGGAGGGAAGTTCAAGAATGTAATTGTTCTATTGTCACGGTTGCATTATCTGTTATCAATCATCGACATAGTAAAGGATCTTACAGTCAGAAAGTTACTTGAATGGCTATGGTGGAAGTTTGTGTTCACCTAGCGCTGTGTAAAAATTCATTAGTTTAGGATTGTACATAAATAATCTCCTTGGAGAATGTGTGTTATTTTCTTTTTACTTATCAGCGTTATTTCCTCAACAGGGTGTTTTGATCTTGACTCCATATCCCAACAGAAGGAGACTAGAACTGCAAAAGAGATCTTAGAGCCTCGCAGGGAGGACTCTATCCCCCATGGAGCCTAATGTTATCACATATTCTTGCAGGGAATGTTTTCCTTTGGAGTTGGCCATTGGGTGACCAAATGAAAAAGAAGTGGGCTTAAAAAACCCACAAATGTTTTTCATCCAAAGACGGGGCGCGATTGTGCAAAGGCGCGCACATGCCTGGTCGACAAAAATCCATCAAGCACAAGCTTAGTCTCGTTCGTCAGATCCATTAGATAAATAAGATCTGTTGTTCGTGGGTATTTGGGATCCGAAAGTTGCTCGAAGTTTAGTTCCAGGGAAAAGGCCCAAGATCAAGGGATGAGCAAAGTTTTAATCTGGATTGTTGGATCATCTTTTCGCAGTTTCGCAGAATGAAAGGTCAAAGGGCAGAGTCATGAGGACTCGTGAAATGTGAACTTGCAAAATGATATGGACCATCCAAACCAGAGGAGACAGGTGGTCGTGGATTAAGCATGTCGCGAAATCAGGTTTCGAAGTTTTGGATATGAGCCATGAGAAAATATCGAGAAATGTGAAATTGTGAAATTGATCTAGGTCGTCCAAACTAGCGGAGCACGTGGCGCCTGATCGGCGATTTCATGATTTCGTGGATCGGGAAATCTGGATTCAAGAGTATGGAGACCCCTGATTGTCGAAATCCCGAAATACCTTGGAAGGTTTGGGCCCATGGTCATAGCTCCTGGTCTTATGGTGAGTGAATCCAAGAAGAAGGTTGGCACCCATCGCATAGAGCCGGCGACTCGGGGCCTTCGAGGAATCATCATGCCCATCTATTTTCAATAAGATCTAATAGTTGATCTGGGAGGAGTGATTTTGTAAAATCGTGTATCAGGAGTTTTGAAGCTCAACACATGGGAATCCCTGATTGTCGAATCCTGAAACGCCTTTGGAGACAGGCGTCAGGTCCCGGCTCGTGGTCATGTGAAGGAAGGTTTTAAGAGAAGTGGATCTGACTGTCGCTCAGATAAGCGATTTCGCCGATTCCGATATCGGGAAATCCGAAAGTTAGCACCCTGAAAGCCCCGAAACGCGAAATGTTGGGACGTTATGTGAGATTAGCATAGGGTCATGACCCCGGGTTACTTTGAAGGAGGGGCCAGAGGAAAGGAAGCTAGCTCCCGAGCCTTGGGGAGTAGGCATGTGGTCGTCCCCTAAGTTTAAGTCTTGACCACTCTCCATAAAAGGGGTAGTTAATGAAAGTCGGGTTGGGTGGTTGAAACCTCAGCTTGATCCATAAATGGAAGGCCTGAAGGGTCTGGATCAGTCGGCCTGTGGTACCCCTGACAACAGTCTTCTCTACAAGAGCCATGCCAATCTGAGTTTGTGTCAGACAAGGGACTGCGTGCACAGTTTGCAAGAAGATCCTGCACGCAAAAATCATTGAATGTAATGTTCCAGCCATCCCTCTGTCGTGGGTGGCGAATTCCTCTAAGTATAAAGGAGCCATTTTGATATTTTGTAAAAGAGGTCTTTTGGTTGAGCAGAGCTCCCATTTTGTATTGTGATTGAACACCAGAGTTGTGTCTAGTTATGTATATCGATTTGAGACTTTCAGTTAATAGAAGTCATTTTCTTTCCATCTCTTTGTGAATCCTGTGTCAAAATGCTCAAAATTGGAGGATCCAGTCGAGGATTGTCATGTTGTTATGATGGATGTTTGATCATAGCGGTATCGTGATCAGTTTTACTCAGTTTCCAATGTTGATTTGTTCTCTCTCGCACTAAATAGCTTGGAATTGGAAGATCCAATCGAGTTGTTGTAGCTGCACGGTAATGGAGGTTTGATCATCGTGTTGTTGGAACTGTGTCATTTGGGCACATTTCAGTGTCTAAAACTTGGGCTCGAAAGTATCATCAAGTCTAAGTTTATCTTCTTTCAAGCTCTTGGAAGGCCGGATGCCCATAGCAGTCTTGTTCTCGTGTTCTCACCAAGTCTTCCCTCTGCTCGCTTTTAAATTCGATCCACTGACTGAAGTTAATGTGGCCCTCACTTCCCTGTGCATTTCTTGTCTGGTTCTGTGTTGTAACATCATTCTAGTGCTGAGTTTTGTCCATTAACCTCCACCCATTTAAAACCAACATCCACCTAAACATTGATGGATACTGGGCTCACCTCCCCTACAATCAGGAGGTGACTTCTAGTGCTAACACCATGCATTCAAAAGAGAGATGGTATCAACATGTTCACTTCTCATACATGATAATGAATTATACAATAGAAGTTATCCCTACCGTGGAAAATAAACCTTCCATAAAGATTGTCCAAAAACAAATCCTATCGCACCCCATATATATAATTTAAAAAATTATTAACTTATAAAAATGTTAATTACTTTCCAATCACCCATCAAACTTCTAAAAGAGTGACTTATCATTGAATCAAAATTATAAAAAGGATGATTGACATGAAAAAATGGGAGAAAAAATAATACTTTCAAACTATACATATACATAAAAGAAGGGATGATTTTTTATTATTTAAGAGGGTTGGTTTATTTTTATGAGAACACATATGATAAAAAAATAAGTTATCCTACTCAATTCCATTTAAATCATTAAATATATATTAAATTTTTTAATAATAAAATATTATTATTTAATAATTTATATAAAAAAAAAATTATAAAAAGAAAATTGAATTTTACATATATATGTTTTATGATGTTTCTATATTATATTTTTTTTTAAGACTATTTATAATTTAATAAATATATATTGCTTATATAAATATGTTTTATGATTTGTCTATATCAATTTTTTTAGGCTATTTATAATTTAATAAATATAAATATATATTGCTTATATAAATATGATTGATTATTTTGCTCAACTCACTAAGCATATATTATATCATAATATATTTTTAAGATTATTTATAATTTAATAAACATATATTGCGTATATAATATGTTTGATGATTATGCTCAACTCACTAAGCATATATTAACTTATTGTGTATGAGTCATTAAGCATATATAAAACTTATATATGATTTATTAATTATATGTATGCTTTATGAATTATTAAACATATGATTCATAAAACATATACATATGATTAATGACTTGTCCAAAATACATATGCTTTATGATGTATATATATTTAAGTATTCATATTTATTATTATGTGTATATTATGGAACATATATATTGATGACGATAACGATGTTTAACATGACTTGTCCAATATACATATGCTTTATGATGTATATATATTTAATTATTCATATACATATGATTAATGACTTGTCCAATATACATAAAGCTATATTTAATTATTCATGATGTTATTATGTGTATATTGTAAAACATATATATTGACGATGGTAATGATGTTTATTATCAAATAAAGTTTATATAAAAAAATAAAGAGATTTGTTCAATATATATGATGTATATTTATTTAATTATTCATGTTATTATATGTATATTATGAAATATATATATTGATGATAACGATGTTTATTATTAAATAAAAATTATATAAAAAATAAAAAGAATCAAATTAAATATTGTTAAGAATTTTATTTTTATATTTGAATATGTGGAAATTAATGTATCAATATTATTATAATTTTAAAGAGATTCTGGAAATTGAATAATCTTATTTAAAATTAGTTGGTAATAAAATAAATTTATATTGATAAGTTAGAGGCATGTTTGGAATAAACATGTTGTGTTGACAATATTTTAATTACAATATTCATCATCTTTCTTCTTTATGCTGGTAATATTGTTTCCTTGGATCGAATCTCATCTGTCTGGCACGAGATTCGATCATATGAGGGGGTGGCGAATGAGTATGTATCTTCAAGCATGCATCTCCCAAGCGTTGAGGACAATGGAGGATTTGGTGTGGATTGGAATTTCGTACATGAAGGAAATGGGGCGTACGAAATGTTTTTTCTTTGCACGACGCAAAATTAAATTTCCTTTCATGACGACAAAGGGCTTAGAAACTTCAACACTCTCGGTTTTCATTTGCATGATGACTCTCAGAGGGTTAATTCTAGAGAAAGGGTAGTCTATGGTCTTCATGGCCCCTAGTTTCTGGTGCATGTTTGATCTCTGGTGCATTCTAAATGTGGATTGGGACTCTGGTTTCTTTTTTTCTGGATTTCTTACTTTCCCCTCCCATTCATTCTCATGGCTCCCTACAAACGATGATCCAAACATTCCCCTACCCGTCAACACACACGACCAAATCTATTGTTGAAGCTGTTGATTTTTGTCACCATTTTTTCCATTGGATGATAAAGCCACCATGTTGGCTCTAGAATAAGATGTGAGATTGGTCTGGGATTATAAGGAGGAAGAGGAGGTGGATGAATAGGTGGGTGTCGTCATTCATAACTTGGGTTGCATTAGAACAAGGAATACTAAATTCTACAAAATGATGGAACTCTATTGGCATATGAAGGCCATGGTTACATTGGGAATACTTCATAAGGACCAGGATTCCAGGTAGCTTAAGCAGTGGATGGAGTCACCCGAGGAGAAAAATAGCATGCTCATGATGATGGTTTCTTGGCTGGCCAAACATCATGGGGGATTTTTTCCTCTTTTTTCAGTTAGTCATATGCATGTTGGGTCTTCTTCGACTGCGTGACCTATGACCAATTTTGTCCTAGTGGCTCCTCAAGTGCCCCCTTATGATGGTTGATATGATCGATGGTTTTCTTAGTCATTCTCTGTATGAGTCTTTTCTAGTTCAAGCTCTTAGAATTTTCTTCTATGTTTATCTAGAATACTGATTATCTAGACTTTTAGTTTTTCAAACAAAGTTACATTGAAAAGATAGAGGCATATTTGGAAGAAACAAGTTGTGTTGGCACTACTTTACCTAGAATACCCATCATCCTTGTTCTTTAAGATGATGATATTGTTCTTATGGTGAGGTGCACCTATGATCTCAACAAGCAACTAAGAATTCTCAAGGATTTTTGTTCTAGCATAGGTATGATAGTGAACATTGATAAAACAAAGGTTTTCATAATCAAATCTAGAAAGATCATGTACACTAATTTTTCGTCTGACAATGACAACTTAGAGGAAGTTACTTCATAAAAAATATATCGGAGTCAACCCTCATCACAAACTTAACTCGAACTATAACATTGAGAAAATGATTAATGGAGGGTGGAAATCCTATTTTAATCTTGGAAACAACTGTAAATAAGTAAACTTCTGGTTGCGGGAAAAAAGGAAACTTCTCTTTCAAACTCTTGTCAATCATGTTAGCTTATATGGATATGAAGTTTGGGGTTGCGACATCTCTAGATAATCATGGTGGAGGATTGAGAAAATACAGAAGTTTTTTATCATTTATAATATTAAAACTAAAAGTAATATTCCCTATATTATTCTCCTCAAAGAAGTTGGTATTTTCCCCGTGCTCCTAATGTACAAGAACAAGACAACTAACATGAAAGACAAGAGGCTTCCTAAGATTGCTTCAAATTCTAGTCAAATTCATATGTATCTTAAGAGGTATTGACATAAATATGCCAACTCTTGGCTAAATCATGGATAATAGAGGAGGAAATCACTTTGTAGAATATTGATATCATTAAAAGTACAATTGCTTTTAAATTCAAGGAAAAATTGTGGTGTGAAAAAACAATTAGAGGATAAGAGGAAATGAAGGTACTATAAAGAGGTCATTAACCCTAATCTAGAAGAGCAAAAATATCTTTATGTTACAGTTATCATAAATAATAAAATCAAAATTACAAAAATAAGAATGCTCACGAGCTCTGTAGTGAAATAGGGCATTGGACATTTCCTAAAACATTATGGGATAAAATAATTTTTCATCCTTGTGATACTAAGATCTCAATTTAAAAATATTTGTAACAATACCAACCTTCCTAACCTATTAACTCATTAATATATGGAGATTTGGGAAAACTTATCTCCAATCTTTTCAAGCATAGAAATAAAATTTTAAAGAAAACCAATTAATTCATTTCCATCTTTTTTAAGGTTCAATAAACCAAAATTAGACACAGTGGAGGGTAACAATTATCATCATCGTCATCATTAAATTCTTGGTATATACCTTCTAACATAAATTTCTTTGTGTTTCTCAAT
>ML808407.1:128454-140688 GCA_009831015.1 Picea engelmannii
ATATATATGTGTGTGTGTGTGTGTGTGTGTGTGTGTGTGTGTGTGTGAGAGAGAGAGAGAGAGAGAGAGAGAAAGAATAAGTATTATTTAGTGAACTTTGATTTTTTGGGGATATAATGATCCAGGTGGATATCAGTGGCCACCCACCTATTCCATCTAGCTCAAAACAGTCTTCTGGCAACTTATTATTTTTAGCAGTTTTTTGGTTCCTAAACTTCTGGGGCCATTTTGAGGGACTAGATGAATTATATTTGGGATCGATCACCTCAATTATGTCCAAAGACCTTTATTGATCCCAAAAAATTAATCTCCTCAACGATACCTTTCCAACGAGTTATTGTGTGCCCCAAACGGAGATCGTATGCCAAAGTTACTCCCTCGGGAAGTTGATACACCAAACTATCCAAAACAGGGTCCACAAAATTGTTGGATTTTCATCTTCCAGGGTTAGGGTTTTGGATTTTCTTTATGTTAAAAATTCATTTATAGCCTCATTGTAATCATCTTCTTGCAAATGCGATTAACCGTCACATCCCTTCTCAGATATAGGTTGCCACCATTCTAGCGAGTCTTTCACTCTGTATTTCTACAATTTTGTACATTTCGTTCATTAATAGAAATTGTGTATTACTGTATATTTGTGCCTCTTGTTATATTTATGATGTATATTTGTTATATTATTGTCTATCTTGCAATATATTTGTATATTTATGTGTTATATCTCCGCTCTCATTTCGTGCCGAAAATAATATGGATTAGTGGTATCAAAGCAGGCTACTCTTAATCGTTTTTTTTAGTGCGTGTCCCTGACAAGGTCCGAGTATAAAAAGTTAGGTCTCGAGCTTGTTTCTATGAGTACAATCTCTCTCACATGCCCAAGAAACCCTCCATGGAAAAAGAAAATAAAAACAATAGAGAAGACGATTCTATTAATCTATTGCTTGAGCAAGCTCTCACGCGACAAAGGGACAAAATGATGGAGAATTTTCCCCACATCCTTCAATGCCTGCCGATAAAATCTGTCGCATATTCATCAAGCAGCCACTTTGGAAGCACCTATCCTTTCAAGGTACAGGTTAATTTTTATATTCCCATATTTGAAGGTCAGATAAATGTGGATTCCCTAGACAAATGGTTAAATCTGCTAGAAGGTTATTTCTTTGTTCACAATTTTTCCGACAAGGAAAAGATCACCTATGCACTCCTTAAGGCTCTCCCCCATGTCAAACATTGGTGGGAAACTTACTGGGATCAAATTTCCATAGAGGAGTCTGGAATATATGTGGTCGACCCCACTTGGGATTTTTTTGTGAATGCGGTCAAGCAACAATATTACCTTGTTGGAAACTATGAAAACCAGTACATGAGATGGACCACGTTGCGTCAAGAGAGGGGCCAAGCAATGTTGGAGTTCACCAATACCTTCCATATCTTGTGCACCAAGATGGGTATCAAAGACTCTGAGCAACATTTGTCTCTAAAATATCGTGGGTGGTTCAAAGATTTTGAGCGACATTTGGTTCTAAGATACATCCAAAATGAAATGGATTTTTTGGACATCTCATCACTCGATGCTTCTTATCGATATGTTGTTAAAATCGAGAAGAAATTTAAGCACCAGAACAAGCGAGATTTTGGGTTTGCAAATCCACCACAACCAAAGTATGGTAAAGACGACCCTAACAACCAGCCTTCAGAAAACCAGTCCAAGCCACAAGAAAAGAAAGGTAATGGAAAGACGAAAAAGGACACTGCAAAATAGTATGATTTCCACAAAATCCCCTAGCACAACACTGATGAATGTCGCTCAAAACAGTCATTGATGGTCGATATCAAAGACAAGGAGCCAAACCCTGATTCAGAATCTAATTCAGAAAATACTGGTAGAAGACATATCATCGACGCAGACCCCACTACAATTGTCACGACTGCAACAATTCAACCAGAATAACCAACAAATCCTGAAGAGGTGGAGCACCTTTTTCATTCATAGATATGGGTGAAGGGGACCCCATTGCATTTTATTGCTGATACCAGAAGCCAGAAGAACCTCATCTCAACAGGGGTAATCAAACAGTTGGGATTATCGGCAACACCGCGCCCATAGCCATGCAACATCAGGTGGCTTTGCCAGAGACGGGATCTTCATGTCATCCAGCAGTGTCGATTGTCATATAGCATCCAGCCCTTCAAGGATGAGGTATTATGTGATGTTTCCCCATTGGATGTCTGTGATGTTCTCTTGGGGCAGCCATATATGTGGAAGCGCCATGTTATTTATGAGTATCGACCCTATAGTGTCATTGTTACTCTGGGGGGTCATCTCTACAGGATATGAGAGGTATTTTCGACTACTGTCCCACCTAAATAGTGCTGCAAGGTAGTATATCATACTACAAAATTAATCTTCTTCACAATCTGTTCAAAAGGTGAACAAAAGGACACTACAACCACTGTATCGTCAGTCCAAGCACCTTTTATCCAACAGAAGCAGGTCAACAAGATTGCATCAAAGTGTAAATATTCATTTTGCACGCATGAATCTCATGTATCCAGAATGGTTAAAAATGTCCAACCCTTCCAGCCACAAGTTCATGACAACCTTCAACAAGTTAAGCAACGCAACTTCTCTAGCAAAGAAAGCAGCTCATCAAGATGCAGATTCAATAAACGTTTTTCCCTCTCCCCTGGGCACTCAACGCAATGGATACCATTACTTCCTAAGGAGTGAGGATTGATCTAGGTGCATATAGGTGGCCACCCACCTATTCCAACTGACTGAAAATAGTCTTTTGGCAACATACTATTTTTAGTAGTTTTTCGATTCCTAAACTTTCGGGGCCATTTTGAGGGCCTAAATGAAGTTTTTTTGGGATAGAGCACCTCAATTAGGGTTAAAGACGCTAATTGATCCCCCAAAATGAATCATCTCGACGATACCTTTCCAACGAGATATCGTGTGCCCCAAACGGAGCTCTTATGCCAAAGTTACACCCCCAGGAAGTTGATACACCAAACTACCAAAATCAGGGTCCACAAAATTGTTGGCTTTTCATCTTGTTGGGTTAGGGTTTTGGATTTTATTTATGTTAAAAAGGCCTTTAGAGCTTCATTGTAATCATCTTCATGTGAATGTGAGTATTTCGGACTGTGATCTTATTTTTTTTGAATTTAAAACCAATGCAGATCCATCTTAACCTCAGATATATCAAGCTCTGAGAAGGATCAAATCTCTCGACGTGCAAACATTTCCTCAAGTTTTGCATTCTAAAAGAGATTTGCAGCTCGAAATATTTGATCCCTCTTGGCGCAAGCATCCATGGTTAAGATGGATCTACGGTGGTAAGAAACTTGGGTCACACCAAGCCTTAACACCGTTGGATTGTTGGGTGTCTCCTCCCAATTAAACACACCGTAAAGGTATTGACCTCGAGTCGCCTAACAAACCAAACCCACACCTTAACCAGTTAAGCTAGCCAAAACTTAAAATCAATTTAAATTATTAAATGTATTTAAAAAATAATATTAAATATTTATATTTAATAATTTATATATAAATTATTAACAATAAATTAAATTAATTTATATGAATTAATATATATATATATTTATATATGTGTGAGAGAGGTGTCGTATTTACTTCTAATTCAATCATTTTAAATTAGTAAATATATTAAAATATTTATATTTAATAATTTGTATAAAAATTATTAATAATAAATTAAATTATATGAATTATATATAAAATTATTGATATGTGTTATATATATATATATAGAGAGAGAGAGAGAGAGAGAGAGAGAGAGAGAGAGAGAGAGAGAGAGAGAGAGGGTTAAGAACTATTTGTTTCTAATTTATGTATTTAGTAAATATATGTATGGTTTATATATGTATACAATTTGAGTGGGTTTGATGGTTAAGAATATGTGTTTCCTCTTTGGAGGTTATATGTTCAAATCGAAAGGGGGTAGGATATGTATATCTCCGTAAACTTTAGCAGTCAAATCGCTTGGTCGTGACCTTAAGAATAGATTATTATTTTTTTACAGGAACGGTTATGGGATTGTATTTATCACTTGGCTTAAATGCCTTTAATCTGATTACAAAAATGAGGAGCAGTCAAGTTTTCCTCTACTGTGAGTGCTTCCAATGCCCAAATACTCAAAAACCGGAGATTTCTACAACTAGCAAGTGACTCAATCTCTGTTATGTTCCCTAACTTGTGAATACAGATGAATTGATTCAGTAAACTCTCTTAAGGAATGGGATCCCAATCCTCGTCCCTGTCTCTTAGAAGAGAGTTGATTGAAAGAAGAGTTGCTTTGTTGGATTCTGCGTCAGCGTCCTTGTTATTCTCCCTCAGCATATGGAAGAAATTTATACTCAGAAAGGACTTAATTAGGGACTTGATTCTTGACACCAATCTTGCTAACCTAAGGTCTTTGGGAGGGGAATTGTCCACTATAGATTTTATAATCATCTGAGAGTCACCAATTACATTAACCTCTTTGATGCCTCGCTCTTTGACTTGTTTGAGACGTTGAAATAGAGCAAGAAATTTCACTTGGATGCTGGTATTGTGGCCCAAACCCCAGGCGAATCTATGTTCAATTTTTCCTGTTGGATTCTTAATGACACCACCTGCTCCAGCTTTCCCGGGACTGCCTATGGCTGCCCCGTTGAAGACAAGAGTGTGTTGAGAATGGTTAAGAAACCAAGTTGAAAAGTCTTTTTCGTTGAGTCGAATTTGCCAATATTTGTTTGGCTTGCTTTGTCTCACCACTTGTTCAAACTGGAGGCCCAACCTTTCTCCCCAATCAATTTCCTGTTGGCTTAAATTTGTTGCCTCAAGTTGGATGCCTAGGCTTTCCTTCAATTGGTGTTTGATTATGGCTGAAGCAAACTTCACCTCCTGCACTTGATGTCTGAAAATTCTCCTGTTTCTTTCAAGCCAAATTTGCCAACAAATGATTTTTGGCAGGGAGTGCCAGATCACCTTGAAGCCTTCGTTTTTTGGAAATGCCCCTGGATAGATGCTCTTCCAGGTAGCAAACAAATCAGCGATGGAGGTGGGACAAGTAAAAGCGTAACTCCATGGTTCCAGAGCCTCATTCCAGATCTCTCGAGAAAACTTACATTCCAACATTAAGTGACTAAGGTTCTCTTCATTTTCGAGGCACATTATGCATCATGAGGGCCCATGAATGCCTCTCTTCTTCAAGCGATCCCCTATCAGAATTCTATTATGGCACATAAGCCAGCAGAAGAAATCTATTTTAGGAATTGTTTTATGACTCCAAAGCCCCTTCCAATTCGTTGGGTTAGGAGGGACGTGAGGCTATTGCATCAATTTCTCGTAGCCTAGAGCCACTGTATAGCTACTGGATTGGGATCCTTAGCCACGTTTATCTTGTCTCCTGGCGTGGATCGGGGCCATGCCCTTCAGGTAATTGAGAAGAGTATCAACATCTTGCTTCAGCTCCAAAGGAACCTGGAGCGTCCTCCAACCAAGCCAATTGGATTATTCCCAGCATGAGATATCCCAAAGCGTATTGAGGCCCGCGTTGTCCATCCACACTCTAAGTGCGCGCAACGAGCTAAATTCGGTGAGTGGGGGGTGATCCATGATTCTATCTTCCCAGATTTTGATGAGTTTTCCATTGCCTAGGATCCAATACGCATTAAGCCTTATCAGAGGGACAGCTTTAACATAGAGCTTGAAGAGGAGCGATCCATTTTTTGGAAGAGAGTTGTCAAGGCAGCGTTTTCTTTGACCCCTGAAGTATTTTTTCCATAGTGCAATTTGTGCCCAGCCTGGATTTGGAGCGATTATTTTCCAAACTTACTTGGTTCCCGTTGCCACATTTTGAACTCTGAGATCTTTAAAATTCAGACCGCCTTCTAACAGGGGCTTGCTTGTTTTGTCCCAGCTTACCAGGGGGATTCTCTTTTCATTTAGCATACCGCCTTTCCAGAAGAAATTGTGAATGTACTCTTCCATTTTCTTGAGGATACAAGCTGGAGCCAGCATAACAAAAAATTGAAATATTGGGAGACTATTAAGGACAGCCTTGATAAGCACTATTTTACCAGCATGATTGAGCCAAGAGAAGCCCCAGGCCTGAATCTTGAGCTTGAAGTGATCTAGGAGAGGGAGCCAATCTCTGCTAAAAGCTACCTTTTGAAAAATTGGAAGTCCTGAGTAATTGAAAGAAGACCAGTTAGAAGAGGCTGCAAAGCCCAAGCATCTGGAAATGGCATTGAGAGTGTTGCCAGGAACATTCCAACAATAAATCTGGCATTTCCCTTTGTTTAGGATACTTCATGTAGCCTCGCAGTAGTCATCCAACACTCCTTTGAAGTGAGCAGCCGAAGTCAAGGTGGTTGGACCCATCAAGAGAGAATCGTCGGTGAATAATGAATGATTAACATTTTTTACTCCTCTTGCAATGTTCAGGCCCATTATCTCTTGGTCTGCCTGTTTTTTTTCCTAATAAAAGATTAAAACAGAAGCTTGGAGGACGAAAAGGAGGGGGGAGAGAGGGCACCCCTGTTGGAGCCCTCTTGAGGCTTTGAAGAATTCTGCTACTCTCCCATTCACCAAGGGAGCAATCCAAGGTTCAATAATACAAGCCTGAATCCAGTTGATGAAGCTGCTCCCGAATCCAAATTTATGCATAACGTCAAAAAGGAAACTGTGTCTGACACGATCAAAGGCATTTGTGAGATCAAGCTTGATGACCATGCCCTATTCTTTTCGATTCAGACTTGAGTGTATCCCCTCTTGAACTAGGATAAAGTTGTCCCTGATATGTCTCCCCTAAACAAATCCCCCTTGATTCTCGGGGATAATAGAAGGGAGCAAACTTTTTAATCTGCTGGCAATCACCTTTGTTATCAGCTTGTAGCCAATATTGCAAAGAGATATAGGGCGAAATCTGTTGAAGACATTGGCTCCCTTTTCCTTAGGGATGAGGGCAAGGAAGGAAGAATTAGTGTTGCCCCCAATTTTCTGGTATGCTTGGGACTTCAGGATTAGTTTATGCAAGTCCTTTTCGACTATCTGCCAATAGATTTGAAAAAATCTGGCTGTAAACCCATCTGGTCCAGGGGTTTTATCAGGCTCCATGGTGAAAAGGATAGTCTTAATTTCTTCTTTGGTCACCTTAGCTTCGAGAGTCTGGTTCATTCTCTTGGTGATCATTGAAGGAACAACCTCGAGGAATTTGGAATTATGGTCCCTCTCCCCTTCTTCACTGTAAAGGTTTTTAAAATGGGAATAAGATGCCCTTTTGATGTTGGCAAAATCTTTCTGAGTAGTGTCATCTTCTTTGATTTCTGCGATGGAATTAAAGTTTCTTCTCGCTTGGGCTTGTTTGTGGAAGAAGGAGGTGTTCCTATCTCCCGCTTTTAGCCAAATTCTGCGAGATTTCTGTCTCCAATATTCTTCCTCCGACAAATAGGCTTTGTGAAACTTCTACTATAAATCTGCTTCCTTGTCTAAAATTTCTTTTGTGATTTCTGCACTTTCCGTCTGTAGATGGTGGAGCTCCAGGTTGGCTTGAACTTTTCTTCTTTCAGAAGCTGGATTAGGGAGGGTTTTGGCCTAGCTTTTCAGGACTGCTTTCACTCTTCTGAGTTTTTCCTCCCAGACGTAGAAAGGAGATCCATGGACAGACTCCCTCCATCTTTCCTCTACCTTCCTCATGAAATCCGATTCCTTGACCCATAAAGGGTTGAATCTGAAAGGAATAGGACCTAGATTTTTTTGGACTGGGAATTCAAGTTTTATGGGCTTATGGTCTGATACACTACAAGGGAGAATATGTATACTAGCCTCTAGACCTAATAGAAGGAAAGAACTTTGAACAATAAATCTATCAAGCCTTGTTGCAATATGACCAGGTCCTATTCTTTTATTTGACCAAGTGTACTTACCATTAGAGGGCTTGATGTCGAGAAGGTCCTACTCTTGCATGAGGTCCTCCACCCATTCTCTTGTCAAGATCCTGACAATACTGCCTCCTCGCTTCTATGATGAAAGCAGAGTGAGGTTAAGGTCGTCGGCAATGATGACATTTTCCAAATTCTCTATTTCTGCCAGATGCCTGATGGAGTCCCAACAAGCTTTTTTTTCCCCTGCGTTCACTGGTACGTAAACGTTGAAGAGGCTGATGACCTCCTTTGTGTCCATAAGCTGAAGTTTCAAAAATATCCAACAATCATTTGAAATTTCAGTGATCATTATGTACTTGCTGATGTTCCAAAGGGAGCCTAACCCCCCTGAGGCTCCTCTCGCCGAAACAGCCTGACCTCCACCTTTCTTCCAGAATTTTTTGCTAATTTGAAGGAAGTCTTTGCCCTCCATTTTTGTCTCCTGGATTAAGAGAATATCAGGGGCTTCTATTCTTATGAGGCTTCTCATGGCTTCTTCTTTTATTTTGTTCCCCATACCCCTGCAGTTCCAGGAGACAACCTTCATCACTTACTTTTCTGGGCGTGTTGGGCTCCCTTGGAGCCCTGTGCCTAGTTCCTTTTCATCTTCGGGGTTTTTGCCAATAGTTTCTCAAGGGTTTGTTGGCTTCCCTGAAGCTTATCTTTGTAAGTTTCCTGCTCTCGAGTCTCTTTTATCTCGGGTAGACTTTCGGCCTCTTGTCGATCTTCTGGCTAAAGTTTGTGTGTCCCCTATTTCTCCTTCCTCTTCCGACTCCTCTGAATCTTGTTCCTCCTCTTCAGCTTCAGCTTGTTTTTCCTTGAGGATTTAAAAGGCGATTTCCCCTATCCTCAGAGCTAAGGATACCTCTTTGTTAGGAAACGGTGACTTTTGTTTTTTGACCTCCAAGATTTCATCTGATGTTGAGCTTAAGGGCCCGAATTTATTTGATTGGCCGATTAGGGAGAGGCCATGTTGATCCAGAGCCGACTGGGGGCCTTTGTCTTTTGGAGCCCCAGATCTGGGGGTTTTATGGGATATTTTTGTATGTTTGATCTGGTTCCAGCCTTCCTCATTCTCACTTTCTTTCTCACCATTTCTCGGGCAGCCCCTGGCAAAATGTCCATAGACATGACATTTACGGCACTTGAATGATAGCTGCTCATAGTCTAATTTTTGCATATGAGTCCAGCTGCCGAATTTGATTTTTATTGCCTCCGGTAGACCCACCTCTAGATCGACCTCAATGCAGATTCAGGTGTTATCATATTGGTCCTTATTGTTAGCCCGATCGATAAACTTGCCCAGTGCATTACCTATGTGTTGCAAAGAGTCCCAATTCCAACAGTGATCTGGGAGGTTCGGCAACCTGACCCATATTGGAACGGCAGTAGGGACGTCCACTTCTGGATTGAAGTCCAGTGTCCACTTGTTAAGATACAGGCCCTGAGGGCCCATGAAATAGGGCCCATTCCGAAAAATAAGATCTTTGTCCTCTTTTGCAGTGAATTCAAACTAAAAGAAGCCTCTTCCCAGGAAATAAGAGGTTACACTATTCTTAATCAAGGGTTTCCAGTTTTTGGTCACCCAGTTCTCCATTTATTTTGGTGAGGGCCAAAGGCCAGTAAATTGTCCCACCAAGGCACGATCTGTAAGCAATAGGGTGACCTGGATCGGTTTCTCTGGGGGGAGGGAGATCTCAGGAATATCTTCTAACCTTTTCACGAACTTGGGGGATTCGGAGGTCTTCTTTTTCGGTAGGGAGGCAAGCAAATGATTGAAGACTTCCTCATTAGTTGGGGTGGGCGTCAAGGGAGGAGCCTGGGAGGATCCCAGCACCTCCATGGCAGCGCGAGGGGCCCTAGAACAGACGCGTGCAGGCTCATGGTTCGCCTGGTCGCGGGCTCTCGAAAAAATCGATTCTTTACCCTAGAGTCATACCTGAAGGGTGCAACACCAGGACTTTCCAAGAGGTCAGACACTTAACTGCAGAGTTCTGATGGGATCCGGTGCATTAACACTGGTATGATCGCAACCCTAAGAATAAGGGTGCAACACCAAGACTTCCCAGGAGGTCACGCGCTTAACTGCAGAGTTCTGATGGGATCCGGTGCATTAACGTTGGTATGATCGCACCCCTAAGATATATATATATATATATATATATATATATATAATTCATTAAAGATATAAAATTTATATATGATTTATTAAGTATATACGATGATAATGATTAATATCCATTTAGAATAGAATTGGTTTATCGTGCCTTAAGAAAGGTAAGAGATCACTTAGATTTTTTTATAATTTTATTTATGTGCTCGAAAAGCACTAAGAGAAGCATTCCAAAATCACCATACTTTCGATGACTTAGAAAGTTAGGAAATTCGATATTGTGACAAATATTTTGAAATACTGATCTAATTTGGGTATACATAGGGCACTCTTAGAGAAAGTGATTTTGATCTTCAACCTTCCTAGTGTCAAAAAGATGACAGATTCTTTCATCCTAGGGTGTTTTAGGATTTGTCCAGCGTCTAGTTTCACAATGCATCTCGTGAGAGTTTGTTCTTAATTTTCCAATGTTGATTTTCTTCTTTACACTGGTCAAAACAAAGAGATACTTTTGATCTTCTAGATTAGTGTTGACCACCTCCTATATTATCTTAATTTTATGTTATCCTCTAAGTCTTGGGAACTATGTCAAAATATTTTCTAAGTCAATGAAACAATATAGGATATTGGTTTTATTATTGTGACACTCCTCTACGATGATCCCAAGCATAACAAGGTGGTCCATAGTTAAATGATAACCTCTAAATATATCCTGGACTTTAGCTCTATTTTCATGGATTTCTAGCCAATGTTGATCTTCTTTTCCAAAATACTTTCATTTAGCTTGACTAAAATGGGGATAATCATAATGGTCCTATAATTAGAGGGATTGATTTTATCCCTGATTTTAAAAGTAAGTATAATGACGATTTGAGTCTAGGGTTTAGGGAAGCCATGCTTGACTGCTAAATTGAATATCTTGTGTATGTGAGGGATGAGGATAGGCCCTCCAATTTTTAATATTTCAACTTGGTATCCTTTGATGTTTTTAGTTTTCCCTTTTGCAAGTCGCTTAACCCCAAACTTTGTGTCTTCTATGGAAAAAAATTCATCCACTGTAGAAATATTTGAAATGTTTTCCACAACATTATGGGTTTCGTAAATCTTTTTAAGGTATTAACTCCAATCCCTTAGGGGAATCGCATTATTTTCTTTAGTTTTACAAGTCAAAATTTACCTCCAAAATTTCTTAGGATCTAGCTTAGATAGTTGCAAAAGCTTCTCTTGTTTTCTATTTATGTAGTGCATTTTTTCCTTTTAATTAGGGCTTTGTATCTATTTATCTTATCATATTTTAAGGATTGATTATAAGCATCCCTAATTGATTTTCTAACAATTTTACCTCGATATCATACCAAGATTTGGTTTTTCTATTTTTATTTTTACATAACACCTCAATAGAGAATTTGTTAACGGAAGTAGAGAGGGTTGTTGTAAAATTATGATAGAGATATTCAATATTATTCTTAAATGATAGAAGATTTAATTCACTATTTAAGTCCTTTAAGAAAATATAAGCTTTATATTTTTCAAAAAGTGTCTTTCGTTCGAGTTCACTTCAGTGGGGATTTTGTGCATGACAAAGTTTAGAGTTAGACTTAAAGGTCTATGATCAGATTCAGGCTCATGATCATTTAAAAGGTCAAATTTTACTATTTGGTTGTATACATGGATATATGATATTACATAATCCATGGCATTGCTTCCCAGCCCATGGATATAGGTCATCTAGTTAAATTCCAGCCACCTCATTAGACCATTGCAAATTATTAGATCTTGAGAACTGTAGAGCTTGATTAGCTCGATACCAAACAAATTCTCGGTCGAGTCCTCAAAGTTTCTTAAAGATATATATATTGATGATGATGATTATGATTAACATCCACCAAGATTAGAATTGGTCTATTGGACCTTAAGAGAGGTAAGGAATTACTTGGAATTCTTTAGAATTTTATTTCCATGCTCTAAAAGCATTAAGATGAGCATTCCAAGATCACCATAATTTTGATGACTTAGAAGGTTAGGAAGGTTGGTATAGTGACAAATATTTTGAAATCGGGATCTAATTTGGGTATATGTAGGAACCTCTAAGGGAAAGTGTTTTTCATCATCAACCCTATTAGTGTCACAAAGATGACATATTCTTTCATCCCACGACATTTTGGGAAATTGTCCAATACTCTCTC
>ML808407.1:141389-168557 GCA_009831015.1 Picea engelmannii
TGATGATGATGATGATGAGAATGTTGTTTACTATTTAATCATTTTTATTAAATAAACCAGTGTAAATCCATCATAACTTTGGATCTATCATGTGCCTAGAGGGTGTAAATCCATGTTAACTCTATATCTATCATGTGTTGAGAGGGATCAAATCCATCGAGGTGCAAATATTTCTTCAAGTTTAATTTAAAAAGGGTTTTCACCTCAAGGGACTTGATCCCTATCGTCCCATGGAGTTGACACATGAAATTTTAAAAAATATCAATAACAAAAAAATATTTTTATGTGGGTCATAAATAAAATATTTCAATATCCACCTTAATCAAAATATTTTTATATCAGTTTTATATATTGAGAGATATGGAGAGTGATAAAGTAATTTAAAGTAATAAGACCCGTGTTAGTAATATTTTTTGTGAATTTTTTACGAGATCCCTGGGAAATATGAAGGCTTAGATTTTTACAGTTCGGTATCTTCTGGTCTCTACCTATGATGAAACCCGTGGGGGGGTGCCCCCCTTTCTACAAATAAATTCTCAATGCTGCAGGTCGCAACACTCATTCTACCTCCCATGGATTCCCCTCTAGGTATGTAGCACAATCGCACAGAGAGTGTAAATAAATCCCAAATGAAGACATCAACATGACAGATCCTCCCCAGACAAGCAAAGGGCCACCCAAATGGAAACTTAATCAGTGCATTCCAAAGGCAATGGAAATTCCTAAATATGAAATTCGATCAGAGCATGTTGGGAGCTGTGTTCAATACATGAAATACCATGCAGTCATTGGAAAATGTCAATGGCTCTAGCCTTTGGAGTGTGATCTGGTGGCCTAGATTAGCTCTCGTTGGAAACCCCATGATCTATTTGTGCTAAAGCTTTCCTCCAAAGGATTTTGTACAACAATCTTTCACAATCATGAGTATCGTGAGCGAGTTTTTAAAAATGATCCATACTATTTTTGAAAATCCAAAGTTCATTGGATCAAAGAGGGAGAGTGCAATACTAAATTCTTCCATCGGTCAATGATTCAACACCGACACGCCAATCACATAATTCAACTAAAATCAACATGAGGTGACAAGATCACCTCCCATCTAGAAATTAAGCATGAGTTAGTATCATTTTTCGCACCGTGTTAATGGAACCCCAACCAAATAGATCTGATACTATCCATTTTATTACCCATCACATTCCGAAAATGGTCACCGATGAGTAGAATGAATTCCTTTTAAACCTTATCTCCTTGTTAGAAGTGGAAGTTTCAATCATGAGTATGGCCCCTATAAAATCACCAAGACCGAACGACTTCACCTTTGATTTTTTCCACCATTGTTGTCTTATTGTAAAAATGGATATTTGGGTTGTTGTGGCAGAATTTCAAAAAAAATTGGAATCCTTCCTACCCTCAGTATCACCTTCATCACCTTAATCCCCAAGGAGGTGCAGGAAAATGAGCCTTCCCGATTTAGGCCCATTTCCTTATGCAACTTCATATACAATATTATCACTAAAGTTATAACATACCCATTTTCAAACCTCAAACTAGCGATGTATATTGTAAATGTAATATATGGTTGAGGGCCAAGCAATGTAATATGTAAATCATAGATGATTTTAGGGGCTAAATTTTGCAAATGGGCTAATTTTCCATGGTTTTCCCAAAAAAATATTCGTCAATTTCCATTTTTTATAAAAATGATTCGCCCAAATTCCATAGAATAAAATTATTTTACCTTAAAAATCGCCAAAAAATTATAGAAACTATATAAAATTATTAGAAATTTGAATATTTTTACAAAACTATCGCCAAACATTTTAAATTGTGCATATTAAGGACTAGTAAGATTATCTCATGTTTCTACATTTTAATATAAATTTCCATCCTTAAAATCATCCCTGTAAATTGAATATAATGAATAAAATGTATCGCCACATGCAGAGGGACACAGACGAAGATTTAGGGGCTTAGTTTCCACAAGAGAGGGAAGGGGTCCAAGGGGGAGAGTTTACCCATGACTATTAAACCCAAACCATTTCTTTCTAAATTATTCTTACCATGAACCTTGCTTTATCTGTGGAGTGTTCTAGAGCCCAATCATTGAATTCATGTAAGAGGGTGGGTGTGAGAAGTCACATCCCATAGTTATTGAGAGCATGGGGGTTAAGTTCAATTATCTTGGGGAAGAGTGTAAGTCATGGAAGCAAGAGAAAGAGGGAAAAAATCATATGGGTAGGAGACCAAATTACGCATTCTCGTTTTTGCATGGAGAGCTATTTTTACATGGCATTTTTTGGATAGAAAAGGAGTTTTGAGTGTTGAAGCTTGAAGGAAACTATGGTGGACACATTGTTTGGAGCTATAATCTAATGGGATGAGAGACTGTGGGCTTGTGAACAAAATTCTGCTCAAAATTTGTCAATAGAAGCAAGTGTTTTGTTGTTGGGCGAATTCATGTTGCAGCTATAAAATTCCTAAGGTCCCAGTAGAGATATTTCTTGTCCAACCTGTGTTGGAAGCCCTAGTGGGGAGTGGAAAGGCCTAAGGGAATGTGAGCAGTGAAAGGGGATTATATCCATTGGTTTGTGCAAGTCATGGGGAAGAGAGTTGGTGGACTGGAATTAGCTATGGGATTTGACTATTGAGAGGGGGACATTAGCCAACCTTAGGGATGATCGTCTCTTGTGGATTCATAGCCCCATATCGGGGGTGACATGTTGTTGAGAATTAGAACAACAAGTCTATAGTTGGGAGGAACGTCCATCCTCTATAGTAGGTTTCATATTTCTTACTATAAGTGTTCTTATTTGCTATGTCTATTCATGTTAAATGTTGATAGTTGTTGTGAATTTTACTCTGAGTTATCTTGGTTATTGCTACTTGTTGTGAGTAGATTGATGCGCATGAATGTCTATTTTTATGGTTGAATTATGTTGTATGTATTTATTTGTTGTTGTACATAGTTAAAGTATCTGAATTCACATTTTTATTTAGTATGGACAGTTGAATGATCTTGAATTCCATGTTGTGTATTATTTCCGCATTTAGAATTGGTAGCAGAAAATTATGTCGGGTTGTTTTAGCAGTAATGTGATCCAGCTTGGGGTTGAGTGCGTTATAGAGTGGTATCAAATCTTAAGTTCAACAATGAACCCGTATGGGTTAAGAAATAGTGTGAATTTGGAAAATTCATTGTTGTATATTTTGATCTATGACGAATTTGGGAAAAACAATAAAAAATCAGAATGAAATCCCCAAATTCGTGAGCAAATTCCAGTTTTAAATGACCTGGAATTGTCTAAGAGGTTTAATGGCATCAATCATCTAGATTTCAAAGTTAGATTCGACATACAAGGTCAAAATTCATGTTCTAATGGAGACTAAAGGAACTAGTAGAGTTTGCTTATTCAATGACCAAGTTTGTGTTTGATATTGAGATCAGCGGCCCAGATTCAACATGAGATTATCAAAAACTTATAAGTTTCGGTGTTTTTCCAAAGGAGAAAAATAAACATCCTCAATTCCTTTTTGGTCATTTGGAAAGTTAAACAAATCGACGACCAGGATTCATTTTCGCAGATTGGCGAAGTTAAAGAATGGTTAAGATTTATTTTCGATGACTAAGAAATAGAGTAGATCGATGATAGAGATTCATCGGTAGAGTTGGGAGACATTTGGTGAATCAATGGTTAATATCATTTCGAATGGGAGATCGACGACCCAGATTCATCTACGATTTGGTCGAAAATTTTCTAAGTGTTGAATTTTTCAAAAAGGGATCGCCAATGGTCAATGGTCAGGTCAGAAAAATGAGAAAAGTGTTAAGTTCGACCAAAATAAATATCCTATCACCGATGGTCGATGACCGGGGATCAACAAAATTTGTTAAAAGGTTTCATGCAACCAAGGGAAATTGTCGATCGTCGATGGTCAATGATCGAGGGTCGGCAGATTTAGTGAGGTGTTTAATTCGTCCAAAAGAAGTTGTGGATCGTCAATAAAAGAAAGAGGATGATGACATGTATTTCCATGTCAGCATCAATTTGTCATACCATGTCATCCAAATTTCCATGTCATCATCCATGTGTCATTCCACGTCAACATCCACATGTTATACCACATCAACATAATTTCTAGGTCGAACAAAAGATGACCAGCGGTCGATGGTCGGGGTTCGACGAAATTATAACTAAGTTAGTTGTCAAAGGAATTTTCCGATGGTCAATCCTCGATGATCGGGGATCGAAGAGATTCATGTGAAACATTTGGTTTGCAAAGATAAGTGTTTTATGGTCAATGGATGATGATCAAGGTTCAGGGAGATTCATGAGCACGTTTGGGTTCCAAAAGAAATCTTTGATCGTAAATCATCGATGTAGTGTTGGAAAATCTAGGGTTCGGATTGATTCAAGTTGGATATCGACAGTGGAAATTCATTCATGGGCCTAGGGAAGGTGTAGTGGTTCAACAATTGATATTTATTCCAATTTGAGTTCTATGGATCAAATCAAAAGACTGTTAAAATAGTAAAAACAGTGAAATGTTATATGAAATTTTGTGATTTTCGAAGGTCATTAACTTGCAGACCAATTTTGAGGGCCTAAACGAAGTTTTTAGGAAATCATAATCCATGAGAATAATGTAAATATCTACAAATTAAATAAAATAACTCAAAGAGAGATTTCCAACTAGCTACTCTAGGCACAAAATAGATCTCGTATGAGAAAGTTACAACTGAAACAGTTAAGGTAAAATTTTGGCACCAATTTACTTCCAGAGGGAATAACCCCTTGCTCATAAGTTTGTTTGAGGCACGGGAATCGTATTTGGAAATCTTATGGGCCATAGAAGATAGCCATGGAGCCAGATTTGGAATATGGGTATGTAAAAATGTGCAGGGAGAGAAAGAAGACACATGTAGCATACATGGATAAATTGGGAAAAAACATTCTAAACTTATCTGGACCATAAATTTCACCTCGAAGCTCATATTTGAGAAAAAAAATAGTCGTCGGAAAGGTCTTGAGGAGGAGAAGACATATGTATACCCACAATTTTGAATTGGGTGCTAAAATTTCTCAAATTGTAATAAAATAAATTCTGCAATAGTAAGTGGAGAATTGCAGCTTGTGAATGTTGTAACTTTTCACTCAGAACTCAAAATGAGATGTGAGTACAGTCGTTGGAGAGATATTTCAAAGAATAATTTGTTAACGGAATCAAATTTTTACTTGGTGCATTGTGTTCTTCATATATTGATGTGAAAAATTAGAGGTACATGAAAGAAAACTTTAGTTCCTATATGAGAAATAAATATATGGAGGATGCAAAAGGGTCTTATAGCCATGAAGAAGAGATCAGAGGTATGAATGTCAGCGTGAGAAATGTTGAGATAAAGTCTAATGGAATAAGAGATAGGCATGAGCCTGTAAATATGAGAAGCCTTCAAAGATAAGTGTAGAGTTATAGAGCCGATAATGAAAACATCATGAAGGTTGAAGAGAATTGACCATAAAGCCCGAATATGCTACAGAATAAAGTCAAAAAATATTTGGGTCCAAGACAAGAAGATAGTGCAAGGAAAATAGAAACATCTAGATCTCATGATAATGTTGGCATGTTTACAAGAAGAGTGTGCTTGTCATTGATTGCAAGAATAGCAGCAACGATGGCATGTCTACAGGCAAGAACAGCAATAACGATGGCATGTCTACAGGCAAGAACAACAGCAACGATAGCATGCTTACAGTTATTGATGGAAAGAACAACAGCGACGAAGGTATGGTTACAGGAAAGAATAGTAGCGACATTGGCAGGTTTATAGTTGGGAGACAACAATGGAAAACAGGCAGGCAAGGAAGATCAGCAGCGATGATGGCATGGAAAGATCAGAATTGTAAACTCCATTTCAGAGTTTCGGATACCGGGAGTTGGAGGAGTCAAGGAAGCAACTCATAGCAGAAAATCACGAAATGCGAAACCACAACTTAATCTCCATTTCGGAGTTTTGGACACCAGGAGTTGGAGGTGTCAAAGACACTCACGACAAGAATGTCGAAATTGTGAAATGCGAAACCACGACTTAATCTAAGTCGTTGATCAAAGGGAGATCGTGGACTGTTGATGTGACTCCATTTCGGAGTTTCGGATACCGGGAGTTGGAAGAGTCAAGAGTCGATACTCTTCAACACAGGAGTTCCGAAGTTGCGAAATGCGAAACTCCGAAATCCCGAAATAGGCACATCAACAAAGACTCCATTTCGGAGTTTCGCAGACTAGGAAATCAAAGATCAAAGGAACGGGGTTTCCTAACCTCTCGAACTTGTGATATGCGAAATCATGAAATAATCCTAGTCGTTGGATCAAGGACAAATCTAGGCCGTCAGACCCAGGAGGTGAATGTGGCAGACCATGTCAGTAAGGACAGGTGGCAGCCTACGTCAGAAAGGACATGTGGCACAATCATATAAGGACAAGTGTCAAGTTGATTTGGCATTTCAGGAACCTGAAAATCACAATTTTGAGTGACATGTGGCAGACACATGGATCACAACACGTCATCAAGTGACACCATTCCAGGAATTTGGTTTCGGGAGCTTTAGCATAAACTCTCCCCCAAAGTCCTGGGGTAGAGGATAGCCATCCAATCACCACGGATCGTGGACCGTTGATCTGGAGAGAGAAGTGCTTGTTTGATTGGAGAGTGGTCACATCTTGTGGTCACATTGTCGAGAGATGGAGAGAAGATCTATAGAATCCAAGCTCTATTTCGAAGCTCGTGACATGGAGAGTCGAGATGACTCATCACAGAATCCTCGAAATGCAAAAGTGTGAAATACATTTTTGAATAAGGATGTGGTCACAGCCAGTGGTCACATCTGGGAAAGATGGAGGAAGGAGCTACTGCAACCAAGCTCCATTTCGGGGATCGCGACTTGGAGTGTCAAGACCCTTCATCATAGGAATGTCGAAATGTGAAATTGTGAAAGTGCTTTATGGATAATCACTTGGTCACCACCGGTGGTCACATCGTCGAAAAGCTGTAGAGAAGATATCGAAGAGACAAGCTCCATTTCGGATTTTGGGACATGGAGAGTCGATATGACTCATCACAGAATCCCCAAAATGTGAAATGTGAAATGCGTGTTCAGAATTGGCCCCTGGTCATAACCTATGGTCACATCGATGAAGGCTCAAGGGAGGAGCTAGCACGAAGCTAATCTCCATTTCGGAGACCACGACTTGGAGAGTCGAGATGCCTCGCAACAGGAATTCGCGACATGCGAAATCACGAAATGCGAAAAACACCTTTTGGTGTAGGTTTCGGATACTGGGAGTTGGAGTGTCGAAACACTTCACCACAGGAATGCCAAAATGCTGAAATACCAAAATGCGAAATGGAAAAATCAACGTGAGACCCTGTGCTTGTAATCTAACGATGTTGGATACTTGGAAATCTGATCGACGGGCTATTGTTGCTCTTCACAGTTAATCGATCAGTTATGATTCAGTTAGCAGAACTGAATCATGACTCTTGGATGGTTGGAAATTCAGTTGTTGATGTGTTTTCTTGGAGGTTCACAGTGTAACTTCTAGAAACGACTGATGGTTTCTTCCAGAGGACTCAAAGAGACTTCAGGGTGATCGCCAGAGAATATGAAGAGTCTTGATGCATCTTTCAGTGGGATGAAGACTGTTCATAGAGGCTATTGACAGATGTAAGACCGTTGGAGCCTGGAACTGCAACAGAGGGAATGAGCTCGACTGTGACAGAGAAGACGAAGAGTCTTGACTGATGGAGAGGCTAAGAAATCTCGACATAACACCCAGTGATGATGGACGCATGGGTTTAATCGCCATAGAAGCTGAAGAGTTATAATGATGATCAGGCAGAGCACTCGAGATGGGGAGAGCATGCAGAAACACTGAGCACATAGCATGCACAAGGTGCACAGAGACTATATGAATGCAGAACAAAGAAGATATGGGGGTTGTTGTTGAGAGTGATTCAAGCATGTAGAAGGAGGCAGAGTGCAGCAGCTGAAATGCACAGAAGAGGAATGGTTCATAGAAGGGACATGGCACGCATAGCATAAAGCGCAATAGAAGAAAAGAATAGAGATGCATAGCTGAGACAGTAAAAGAAGGCTGAGGTGCACTTGTAGAGAAAAGTAGAATATCAGAAAGCACAAGAAGATGCAGGCAGAGAGACACTGATACAGGAGAGCAGAACAGTGATAAGCCTGGTAAGCCAATGACAACTATTGAATCACTGTAATAAGTTTTAGTAGAAAATATTTATATTTCAGGGTGGTAGGGAGGTGCTAGGGAGGACTATTGTCCTCAGAGGTTCAAGTGGGTGCTTGAACACAGGGAGTTGTAGCTTCCATATGGTTGCATCCAGAGAAACTAGGGTGGCAGGGTGGTGTAAGGGAGAACTGTTGTTCTCTGTTATACAGGTTGGTGTCTGTGTGACTAGAAGTTGGTGCTTCCATCCAGTTGGTGCTGGAACACTTAGGGAGTTGGTGTTTCCTTCTAGTGGGTGCTAGAGAAACCAGGGAGTTGGTGCTTCCTTCTAGTGGGTGCTAGAGAAACTAGGGAGTTGGTGCTTCCTTCTAGTAGGTGCTACAGAAAACAGAGATTTGGTGCTCTCAGCAAGTTGTAGCTTGCAAAACAGAGGTTGTAGCCTCACAATGAGTTGGAGCTCATATGTATGATAATGTACAAAATGTAAAGATTACTTATCATACCAATAAGAAGAGGTTTTTACCCTTTATGGGTTTCCTCAAGAAATATCTGTCTCTATATATTTCATATGTGTGACTGATGTCGAATGTTTTGTTGCTTACCTCCCTGCATTATTGTGATTGTCATTAAGTGTTCTGCAAAGAGTTTAAAATAAGCATAATTGTTTAAGCCCGGTAACAACTGATTCACCCCCCCTCTCAGTTGTCCAACAAATAGGAGGGATGATCATGGAGGATTTATATAGTCAAGGAGTGATAGCGTGTATTAGAATCATCATTCCCTAGGGCACTCGACCTAGAGAGCATATGCACATTCAAGGTCAGAGAGGATCCCAAGTATGTCTCATGTCAGACATCAGAGGAGGAGACATGGATCAGATATCTTGCAAGGGGAGCTGAGGAAAATAGAGCCACCATCATTTGATGGAGAGAACAAGAAAGGAGAATATGCAGATGCATGGTTGTTGGGAATGTGGCAATATTTCCAGTTTCATGATTACTCATCAAATGTAGAAGCCCGAATTGCAGCCTACCACCTTCAAGAAAAGGAATCTATGTGGTGGGATCGGATTAAGAAGGTTAAGCACCTTGATGAGAAGAGAATTTCTTGGAATAAATTAAATAAATATTTACAACAACAATACTTGATATAGCAATATTATGACAAGAAGATGCAAGAGTTCTTTGAACTCAAACTTGGGAACATGACCATGTATAAGTATGAGAGAAAAATATTGGAACTTCTCACGTATTTGATCTTCATCAGGGATGAGAAGGTCAAAATTCATAAGTTCCTGAGTGAACTACCATCCTTTTACAAGGATAAGATTTATTTTGATCATCCTAGGAGTTTCGAAGAAGCCATAAGGAAAGCTAAGTATTTATATGAGAAAAATAGAGGAAGGCTAGCTTTCCAAAAGGCTTGGAATGACAAGAAGAAAGGAAAGATGGATCAAAGGAAGAAAGGTTTCAAGACACCTTTCATAACGAATATATTTCAAGAATAACAATAAGGGAACCCATCTCAAGGTGATCAGAAAAATGACAGATTCCTTGGGAAAGAGGCCAAGACAACATCCTATAAAGTGTTGGGGATGTGAAGGATATCACATGTATAAATATTGTCCTCACCAAGGAGATAAGATGCGGATAGTGCATAGCATCAATCAATAGGATACAATAGAGGACATGGGAAGAAGCATGCCAAGGATCTATGTAGCCTTGTATAATAGAAAAGCAGATTATCAACCCCACATAATTGAAGTGGAAGGTAAGATTGATCATCATCCCATGGCCATTTTGATTGATTCTAGAGCTAGTCATAGCTATATAGATCCAAATATAGTTGAAATATTTAAATTGAAGAAATGTAAGCATGAAAAGTCTTGGTTAGTTTAGCTAGATACTTGAACCAATAGAAGAATTAATGAGCTTTTTAATGATTTCCTAGTAAACATGAATGGAATCAACACTAAGGCATATTTGAACATCATACTACTTAGATATTATAACTACTTGACTGGTATGGATTTACTAGAAAAGAATAATGTTTTCTTATATTTTTATAACAAGGATTTCACATGTCTTGATGAGAAAGGGAATGCAAGGACAATGCAAGGTATTCCAAGGCTTATATTTGTCCGATATATTTCAGAATTACAATTGAAAATAAGTCTTAGAAAGGGGTGCCAATTATATGCAACCCATATGGAAGAGCCAATGAAGGATAAGGAGCCAAGTATTGAACATTATCCAGTCTTGAAAGAGTATGAAGATGTATTTGGGGATTTTCTAGGATTTCCACCAAAGAGGGATATAGATTTCTCTATTGAATTAATTCCTGGAGTTTCCCCAATGTCCAAAACTCCCTACAGAATGAGCATGTCAGAGCTAAAAGAGTTGTTGAAGAAAGGGTACATACACCCAAGTGTTTCTCCTTAGGGTTCCCTAGTTCTTTTTGTCAAGAGAAAAATGTAACTTTAAGGTTATGTATTGACTTCAAACAGTTGAACAAGGTCACAGTTAAGAACAAATATCCTTTTTTCCGACGATTGATGATCTTTTTTATCATATCAAAGGAGAAAAGATGTTTTCCAAGATCAAATTGAAGTCGGGTTATTATCAAGTGAGAATCAGAGAAGAACACACTAGTGAAATAGCCTTTAGGAAAAGGTATGGACACTATGAATTTGTAGTGGTGCCTTTTGTGTTGACAAATTCACTCGCTACATTTATGTGTCTAATGAATGGGGTGTTCAAAGATTTCTTGGATAAGTTTTTCATTGTATTCTTGGATGATATTCTTATATATTCCACGACATATGAGGAGCATGAGAAACATTTGAGGATGGTGCTACAAGTGTTGAGAGAGCACCAATTGTATGCCAAATTGAATAAATGCACTTTTTATCAAAAGAGAATCCATTATTTTGGTCATGTTGTTTCAGAAGATGGCATAGTAGTGGATCCATAGAAGATTGAAGCAATCAAAAGTTGGTCAGCACCAACAAACATTTCAAGGGTTAGATCATTTATGGGTCTAACTTGTTATTTACAAGAAATTCATTGCAGGATTCTCCAAGATTGCACACCTAATAACATCTTTGCAAAAGAAAGAAGTAAAGTTTGAATGGAGTGATAAGTGTGAAGAAAATATCCAACACTTAAAGGATTTACTAACCAATGCACCTAATTTAAAATTTGCAAATCCAGATGAGGATTGTGTTGTCTGCACAGATGCATGCAAGGAAGGGCTCGGTGGAGTCCTTATACAAAATGGACATGTAAATTGTTATGAGTCCATAAAATTGAAGGAGCATGAAATAAACTATGTTACACATGACTTAGACTTGGCAGGCATAGTACATGCTTTAAGGATGTGGAGGCATTACCTCATGGGAAGAAAATTTGAATTAATGACATACCATATTGGTCTAAAATACTTGTTTGAACAATGAAAATTAAATGCTAGACAAACTAGATGGTTGGAATTTCTCAGTGAATATGACTTTGACATCGAGCACATAAAGGGAAAAGATAACAAGGTGGTCGATGCACTCAATAGAAGGGTGCATAAAATACATGCTATAGTCATTAGTATGTATAGAACATATTTAAATGATAGAATTTTAGAGGCTATAATAGAAGAACAACATTATGTGCAAGTCAAAGAAAGCCTACAACAGAAATATAAGGATTACAAACTATAAGAGGATGAAATCCTCCTATTCCAAAATAGAGTTTAAATGTTCTCAATTCTTAGGAATTGAGAAATTTTGTTTTGAAGGATATGGACAATGTGCCATACACTGGACATCCAGGATACCAAAAAACTATTTCAACTGTTAGAGGCCAATGTTTTTGGCCTGGTGTAAAGAGATATGTCACTTATTATTTGGTCAGATGCATGGAATGTCAAAAGGTAAAGGCTAAGAACAGGCATCCAATGGGATTGTTGCAACCATTGCCCATTCCTAAATGGAAATGGGAAGTTGTTACTATCGATTTCATTACCAAATTTCCTTGGAAAAAGAGGCAACATGATTCCATCATGGTAGTGGTGGAAAAGCTTACAAAGGATGCATATTCATTATGGTGAAAGTAACTCATAAAGCAACCAATATTGCATAAATTTATATGAGAGAAATTTCTAGGATACATGGTGTGCCTAAGGAAATAGTGTTGGTCCGAGATCCCAAGTTCACTTTCAATTTTTGGAAGGGGTTATTTGAAGGATTTGGGACCAATTTGAATTCCAATACAACATATCACCCAGAGTCAGATAGGAAGATAGAGAGGATTAATCAGATAATTGAAGATATGTTGAGAATGTATGTGATGTACAAGCCTTCTAGGTGGGAAGAGCATATCCATTTAGTTTAGTTTGCTTACAATAATGGGTATCAAGAGTCATTGCAGATGAGCATGTTTGAAGCATTGTATGGAAAAAAATGAAACACACAAGTGAGTTGGGATAACCTAGCAAATAGAATCGTGATTGGGCCAAAATTGTTAATGGAAACGAAAGAACACATGGTAAAGATCAGACAGAATTCGAAAGATGCACAAGATACGCAGAAGAGTTATGCCGATAAAATAAGAACACGTAGATAATTAAAATTTGGAGAGTATGTGTTTTTAAAAGTTAAAGCCAAGAGAATCTCATTGAAATTGGGAAGTTTCCCAAAGTTGGCAATGAGATATTGTGGGCCTTTTGAGATCTTAGAAAAGATAGGGTTAGTTGCATACATGCTAGCATTACCTACATCCATGAGAATTCATAACATGTTCGATGCATCTTTACTAAAAAAGTATGTACATGATCCTAATCATATGATTGATTGGAGTGTGATCTAGGTGGAACACGAAGGGGATTTGTGGATGGAACCAGTGTGCATCCTGGACCGAAAGATGAAAGTGATCAGGAAAACACCATCGGTTTGGTGAAGTTTCAATGGACCTATTACGGTCCTAAAGATGTTATGTGGGAGCACGAGGAATCCATGTGGGAAGCCTACCCATAAATGTTTTCAAATTTGAAGAAAAATGAATGCACATTTGTACATAAGCAAATGAAGACTCCATTTTGGAAACTGGAGTTCCTAGAGCCACAACTCTGAGATTTTATGTCCAACCAATGTGTGGGTTGAGGGGAAAAGAGAGTTCGTTGGAATTGTTGCGTGAGTCATTAAGTTGCGGAATTATCAAGTATTTTGATGTCATATTTTTATATATGTCAATGTGTAAATTGTAAGGTTATGTGCACCGAGGACAATGCAGATTGTAGGGAGGAGGGGAATGTAACATCCTTGTTTTAAAACCCCAAACTAGAAATGTATAGTGTAATAGTAACATATGGCCAAGGGTCAAGCGACATAATACTTAAATGATGTAAATTGAATATAATGAATAAAATGTATCACCAGTTGTGAAGGGATAAGGATGAAGATTTGGGGGCTTAGTTTCCAAAATAGAGGGAAGGGGTCCAAGGGGGAGAGTTTACCCATGACTATTAAACCCAAACCATTTCTTTCTAAATTATCCTTACCATGAACCTTCCATTATTTGTTGAGTGTTATGGATCCCAATAATTGAATTCATGTAAGAGGGTGGGTGTGCGAAGTCACATCCCATAGTTATTGAGAGCATAGGGGTTGAGTACAATTAGCTTGGGGAAGAGTGTAATTCAAGCAAGCAAGAGAAAGAGGGAAAAAATTGTATGGGTAGGAAACCAGAATTACACATTCATGTTTATTCATGGAGAGTTGTTTTGACATGGAGTTTTCTGGACAACAAAGGAGTTTTGAGTGTTGAATATTGAAGGAAACTATGGTGGACATGTTTGGTAGTTGTTTGGAGCTGTAATATCATGGGAAGAGAAGATTTGGGCTTGTGAGAAACATTATGCTCAAAATTCGTCAAGAGAAGCAAGTGTTTTTTTGTTGGGGAAATTCCTATTGCAACTATAGAATTCTTGAGGTCCTAGTAGAGATATTTCTTGTCCAACTTGTGATCGAAGAACTAGAGGGGAGTGGAAAGGCTTGAGGGACTATCAACAGTAAAGAGGGATTCCATCCCTTGGGTTGTGTAGGTTGTGGGGAAGAGAGCTGGTGGAATGGAATTAATTGTGGGAATTGATTATTGAGAGGGGGACATTAGCTAGCCTTAGGGACCACTGTCTCTTGTGGATTGATAGCCCTAGCTCAGGGGTGACTTGTTGTTGAGAACTAGAACAACAATTCTATGGTTGGGAGGAACCTCCGTCCTCCACAACGGGTTGCATATTTCTTAATATAAGCATAGATGATTTTAGGGGCTAAATTTCGCAAATGGGCTAATTTTCCATGGTTTTTCCCAAAACAATATTTGTCAATTTCCATTTTTTATAAAAATGATTCGCCCAAATTCCATAGAATAAAATTATTTTATTTTATCTTAAAAATCGCCAAAATTTTAGAGAAACTATATAAAATCCTTAGAAATTTGAATATTTTTACAAAACTATCGCTAAACATTTTAAATTTTGCATATTAAGGACTAGTAAGATTATCTCATGTTTCTACATTTTAATATAAATTTCCATCCTTAAAATCATCCCTGAATATAAGTGTTATTATTTGTTGTGTTTATTCATATTAAATGATGATATAGTTGTTGTGCATTTTACTCTGAGTTATCTTGGTTATTGCTACTTGTTGTGATTAGATTGATGCACGTGAATGTTGAATGATGTTGTATGTATTTAGTTGATGTTGTACACAGTTAAATTAGTTGTATTCACATTTTTATTTAGTATGGACAATTGAATGAGATTGAATTTCATGTTGTGTATTATTTCTGCATCTAGATTTGGTAGCAGAAAATTGTATTGGCTCATTTTAGCAGTAATGTGATCCAGCTTCAGGTTGGGTGTTTTACAAAATTCATTTCCTCTAACCTCAAAGCTCAAACCTCTTTTGCCTCTTATAGTTGGGCCTGAGCGGTTTCTATATGTAGAAGGTCGTCAAATCCTTGATAGTATTATTTTGTCTAATGAGGTGGTCCATTCCTTGAAATCTACAAAAACTTCAGGAATGTTGATAAAACTCAACATGTCCAAAGCTTTTGATAATCTCAGTTGGAAATATGTCAAGGATATTCTGCTAGCTTTCATCTTTCATACCTCTTGGGTCAATTGGATTATGACACTCGTTTCCTCAAACTTTTTCTCCATTCTCATCAATGGTTCTCCCTCGCCCCCCTTTTGTCCTTCCCTTGACATCTATTAAGGTGACTCCCTCTCCCATTTTGTTTTTATTCTTATGGTGGAAGGGTTGGGTCGATGCATTAAGGAAACAATGCTTCCCCATCATCTTCAAGGTATTTCGCTCTAGAACTCCCCTTCTCCCTTATCTCATAATTAGTTTTTGGATGACACCATGTTAATGGGGGTTCCTTCAACTAAGGAAGCCAAATCCTTCAAGAAGATTCTTGATGACTTTATGTATGCTTCTGGAATCTCCATCAATTAGCTTAAATCCCATATTTGTTTCTTCAATATACCTCTTCCCATTCAATTTCACGTCTCCCGAGTCCTAGGATTTTATAGGATCTCCCTTCCATCCAAATACCTTGGTGCCCCTATCCTAGAGACGATCATTCACAATTGTTCCTAGGAATACCTTCTCTTTGGTGTCAAAAAAAATATCACTAGTTAGACTTTCCATTCTCTCAAAATTGTTAGTCATCTAATTCCTATTAAGGTAGTCCTACAAGTTATCCTACTTTGTCTCTTCTCATCCATGGCTTCTCCCAAGTGCATTCTAAAAGTTATCAAGTATCTTCAACACAATTTTCCTTGGAAAGGTAGCAACTGAACCAAAAAATGGGAACTGGTCACTTGGAACACTCTTTTCCTCTCCAAGTTGAAAGGAGGTCTAGGATTGAGAGACCTAAAAATTATCAACATGACCCTTAGGGATAAAACTTGGTGGTGATGGCTTCAACGCAAAGGTGAGCTCTGGAAAAATAAATATGCTCACAAAAGTGATCCTCGAGACCTCATCTGAATGACTGGGAACCAAGTAGGATCCTTTATTTGGCATGTGGCATGGCAGAAAAAGTCTTTAATTCAATATCACAACTTTTTGGAGATTAGAGATGGGAGGTCGACTCTCTTTTGGAAAGATTCTTGGAAACAAATACCTAAACTTCAAAACAATCATGGCTTTCTTACTCTAAAAGAAGGTCATCAAGAGGCTCACAATAGAAAATTTCACCATTATTGGCACCATGACCTTGCCTCCATGGAATGGAAATATTGGTCCCCCAACCCATACCATATTCCTCTTCAAATTAATCTATTTATCACCTCTCTACAAGTTGAACTTATCCACAAAAAGACAAAATTCTGCCTACTTCCAAACAAGCTTCAATGGGGCCACCAAGTAGCTTGATGCTTCAATTTTAAAGAATCCTATTCTTTAGCATCCCAACAGGCCTCTCTTCCTTTGGATAATATATGGGCCAAGATCTGGAATGTTATTTTTTGGTTCAAGGTAGCAAACTTTCTCTAGCTAGTTTCTCATGGAAAATTCTAACTTAGTAGCACCTCCTATGTCAGGGTTTTCCAGGGCCAGACCTATGTGTCATGTGTATTAAAGAGGGTGAATATATAGAACACCTCATGAAATTCTATGACTTCATTCAGGTTATCTAGGATCCAGGATCCATCTCCTTTCAATAATCGGATCAACATGTCAAATCTATCTGCTTTACCATTTCTTCCTAGCAATCCCACAAATTTCAAAACTCTATCCTAAATTAGATCTAGCATCTTTTCCCAGCATTTGTCATGTGGAATATTTGGAAATAATGGAATCGTCACATATTAAAAAATGAAATCCTCCATCTCCCATCCATTTGGACTAGGATAAAACAAGACATGATAGAAACTATCCTCATCGAAAATTGGGATTTTGAAGCTCTTAAATGTAATGATTGAGAATGTCTCCTCCTCTCTATCTTGTTACCCCCTTCCTCCCTTCATAGGATTCATTAGCATAAATTCTAACAATGGGGTGGAAATATGGCCTCTACTCCAAGGATTGTGAATAGCTAACTTTCACCAGTTCTCTAAACTCATTGTGGAAGGTGATTCTCACTTGCCTTCAACATGAATATCCTTTGAGCAAGATTTCAAATAAGTTGCATCTTGTGACTCTTCTCGATCTTCTTCAAACAACTACCAGGAACGTTGTTGGTCTTGTCCCATCGCATATGAGAAGAGAGACCAATAAAATTGTTGAATGTTTGGAAAATGAAGGGGTATCTAACGCATCTTCCATGATAGATTCTAACTAGGAAGATCTTGTTGAATAGCCTCTAAAATGGTGATGCCACTCTTTATCCCTTTTGGATCTTATCCACCTAGATTGAGTGACAACTGGCACAGAGAGCCATGATTATGAGGAAGATGGTGGTGGCATGATATATGAGGACGTTGCGGGAGATTTTTTTCATCTCATACACCCCCCATTGCATCCTCTATCCATTCAGATTGGACTGATCCTTCTCCTCCATAATATGATCCATGCTTGAGAGTGACCAATGCGCAGACAACATTAGAGGTGGTAGAATCATCTATGTCAAGAGGATCTCGAGATGATTATGATCATGCTTCCCTTAATGACTACCAGTGACCTATTTGGAATTGTATCTTCCTTCATTATTATTTTTTATGTCTAGCGGAATCGGAAACTAGTTGGGCATGTACTCGTGTTACACGTGGTCGTGCTATCCAACTTCTACCACTATAAGCTCCAGGTGTGCCCACATTGCCCCACACACGACACACAAGTTTAGTCGGGGGGAGTTGAACTGGAAACCTCATGGAACTTCATATCAAGGCACTTTCCAATTAAGCTGCCCCCCGGGGGGCATATCGTCCTTCATTATTATTGAGAATGGGGAGAATCTATTAAACATGAATAAGTATCTGTCTTGGGTTGTTGTCGTTTCTATTTTTGAAAATTTTTGGAAGGATTTGGATCTTTGTTTCTAGTTTCCTATGGCTCCTCGGTCAAGTTGTGTCAAAACTTTCGTAGTTCATAAAACAAGGGTGGCCCTTATGGTGGAGAATGCAGCAACCCATTACTAGAGATTTGTCTCCTCCACTGCTAAGGAATCCATGCAACCATTAGAGGAGGAGGTGAAGATAATTAGGGCTTATCAGGAGAATGATGTTGTGGATAAATAAGTGGGGGAAATAATCCTAGATTTGGGTTGCTCTAGGAATAGGGAAACTAAATTTTGTAGCATTGTGGACATGTATTGGCATGCAAAAACCATGGTGGCTCAGAGGATTCTACCTAAGGAGCAAGATTATAGGAAATTTGGGCAAAGACTAGAGGATCTTGGGAGTCAGAACAAGTTTTTGTTAACCATGGTATCTTGGTTGGTAAAATGCAATGGAGGCTTTCTACATTTGGCTTGAGACAATGGGTTTCCTTCAGAATCTCGTTCATCTCCTTCAGTTGCTGAGGTAGATGCAATCTTATCTAAGGATTTTCCCCAGCTTCATACTTTGGATGACTAATATTGTCATTGCCTTTTCTAGTTCATTTTTAGTTTCTAGATAGTTGTCATGGTTTCCCTCTAGGCGGGCCAACAGACTCCTAGGTCATTGACGGATATCTGGGTTGAATGTTTGTTATGGAGGAAATTATGTACATTATGTTAGTACTTTAATAGAAAATTTCTTACTTACGAAAAAAAAATGGAAAGTAAAAAAATTATTAATCCACCTATAGGTGTTTTCTACTTCCCAATATAAGGGAGATGTGTAATTTCTTTCATGCTCAACATGGAGTTGACATGTGGAATGTGTGTGTGTAGTGTACACACACACATGTCAACTTCATGTTGAGCACTAAAGGAATTACACGTCTCCCTTATACAAGAAAGTAGAAAACAACTATAGGTGGATTAAGAATTTTTTAACTTTCAATTATTTTATCTCTCTCTGTCTATCTATATATAAAGTTGATATAAAAATATTTTACTTAAGGTGGATATCAAAATATTATATCTATGACCCACATATAAATATTTTTTTGTTATTAATATTTTTTTTAAATGTCATGTGGCAAATCCATATGGAGCATGGAAGGAATTACACATCTCTCTCATATTGGGCTATAGAAAGCCCCTTTTTGTGCAACAATAATTTTTTACTTTTAATATATATGAACTGGATATTAAAATATTTTACTTAAAGTGGACATTGAAATATTTTATTTATGGCCAGCATTACTTGTCAACTCCATGTTAAGCATTGAAGGAATTACACATCAATTACTTTACATGTATGTATATAAAGTTGATAGAAAAATAAATTTTTTAAATGCCACTTGTCAACTCCATGTTAAGAACGTTTGTAGAAAACACCTATGGATGAGTTTTTTTTTTAACTTTCAATTACTTTATATGTATGTATGTATACAAAATTGATAGAAAAATATTCTACTTTACATGGACATTGAAATATTTTATTTATGGATGACACTGAAATATGTTTTTGTTATTAATTTTTTTTTTTATTTAACATCTCTTTTTTATTGGACTATAAAAAATGTGTCTCGACACAATTAAAAAAAAACAAATTAAATATTGTTAATAATATAATTTTTATATTTAAAAATGGTGGAGATTAAAGTATAAGATTATTTAGTATTAAAAAAAAGTTTTGAAAAATGAGTAAGTTATGAAATTAGTTGAAATTGTGTTTTATATTATTAAAAGTAAGACAAGTTAAAAAGAAACTAAGAATATCTTCAATTTTTTTTATTTTTTCAAATTTTATAAATTAACCCATTTCAAAGTATTTTAGGTTAGTGTATTCAATACATAGAATATGAACATTACCTTATATGTCAATATTCATTTTGTTTTTTAAATTGTAAAAAGAAAACTTGATTACCCAAATTTTAACTTCTTATTAATAATCATTTCATTATCATTATATATTTTATCTTTAAACTTTATAAATATTTCATTATCATTATATATCTTATCTTTAAACGTTATAAATATGTGAGGTTTAATATTATATATATTATTAATTAGATTACATTTTTGTATGCACAAATAGTTAACCTACATCTTAAAATCTCTCTTATTTATACTTTACTTAATAAAAAAATTATTTTTATTAACTTAAAATAATTTATATTTTAAATTTAAATATCATATCATAATTTATATAAATCAAATTTTAATAATTCATATAAAAAAAAATGTTATATATATATATATATATATATATATATATATATATCCAAAATTAAAATGGATCTACATAGTATATCTTTTTATATATAATTTTTAATATTTCATATAAATAATTGAATTATTCAAATAGTCATTAATATATTCTACAACTATAGTATATTGTATTATATTTACCATTGATCATACATTTTTTTATGTTTTCCTAAGTTTTATATTAGGTAATTATTTTCTATGGTATTTGTATTACTCAAATCATGTTTTGTTTTTTAACGTATAAATGGATTCAATACTCTCAAAACTCCAAACTTATATAATATGTAATCTCAACTATTAAAAAATATATAATTTCAACTATCCTTCTAAACTTTTAGCCCAATTTTAAGAAACATATATAAAAAAAAACATACCCAAAAAAACAAAATAAAACTTTAAACTATATTATTTTTTTATTTTTTTTCTCAAATATTATAATTTGTTTTTTTTATTATATTATTAATGGCTCAACTTTAAGTCTTATTCTAGGGGATGGAAATCTTCTTAGGTTTAGGGAAATCTTTTAATACCTCCTTATTTCAATATTAATTTACATTATCATGTGTTGGCATTTTGCATCATCATTTAAAAAAAAAATACTAAAATTTCACTAATTTCAATATTAATTTACATTATCATGTGTTGGCATTTTGCACAATCATTTAAAAAAAACACTAACATAAAAATAAAATTTCACTTATTTTAATATTAATTTACATTGTCATATGTGTTGGCATTTTGCACCATAAAAAAAACACTAACATAAAAATAAAATTTCCCTAACCTTTAATAAGAAAATTTCCCTAACCAATATGAGTTATCAAGCATCGTATATCTTCTTCGAGAATCTTATAAATGAATTTTCAATTACATTACATCTTCTTCGATCATCGAAAGCCTCATGAGAGCTTCCCATTAGGTTAAAGTGTGTAGTTTTTAATTGTTTTTAAATAAATGCATCAACTCATGATTTTACAAAATGTTATGTCTTTCCTACGAAAGAATTATAGGAAAATGATTAAAGTTGTATAATGTATCATGCAATTAATCGTTTATATTAGATAATAATTTATATTATCAAATTAGATATAGAAGTAAATTATATATATATATATATATTGATCAAGAAATTAAATTTTATATATATGGTTTCTTATTATTTTGTAAAATATATAAAAAAAATAATATATAAGCAAATCAAATCATATATATAGTTTTTTATTACTTTATATATATAGGATTGGTTCCTTATTACTTTACGAGATGTGTAGTGTGAATAGTAACATAAATATTCATACTTTAGGTTGAGTGTTTACAAATAATTTTATGAATTTAATGTGATTTAAATTACAACCTATGTATACTAGTTGTACTCCTCCACTATTTAATTTTAGATCATCTTTTGATGCATTGTTTCCACCATTAAATATTACAATATTAATTAAGGATTAAAGAATTTATCTCTTAAATCATCTTGTATTTTATACATTAAACATTATTGTAACATTAATTTAAAGAATTTATTTTTTTATTGTTCCATATTTCTAATTGAGTTGGACATTTTTTATATAATATTAATGTTTATGTGAAAACTTGGTCCAAAACATGATTTCTATTTTTAATGAATGAAAATTTTAATTGAAAGAAGATCGAGCCTATGTTTTGCATTGTGCTTATTTCCTTTCAAAATTCACATAGCATATGAAGTCACAAAAATATAAAATGCTCCATCTTATTAGATGATGATGTGTTAGACGATAATTTATATATTCATAAGTACCTTTAGAAAATATGGGTTGTTTTATTTCTACGTTGATCATAATTTAATTTAAGTGAGTTAGATTGTCAATTAGGTTTAGTTTGAGTGCTAAAGAGAAGAAGTTTTTATTCTCCTCACCTGAGTTTAAATCTTACTTGTGACATGTTTATTTTTTGTGAATTTATTGTTGATTTGGAGTTCTTTGTGAACTAATTATTAGTTGGAGTTGGCAAGGTACCAGAAATCTCATTCTCACCTACAAGTTGGAAGGTGGGAGCATGTAAACATGAAAAACAAATTAAGTAAGCGAGATTTAGTATTTGATATTATGTGCATTCAAAGTATCATAAATGTGAATGTGAAACTCCTTAGTCAAGAAAAGAGTTTCCTACACATTTCCCCATAATTAAGAACACATATTTCCAGTGCCATTTTTGGTAAATGAGACCCATAATTAGCAAAACATATTGTCATTTACATTTTTTGTAAATGAGCCCTCGTGTTTGTAATACCCATGTTTCCCCCAGCTTGTAAGTAATCATTAATTAGGACTACCATGCTATGACATGTGAACGATGTAAATGTAATGTTGTTTAGATTGCCAATAACTGGTTGTGGGGGTGAAGCCTTGAAGTACTGGACATGATATCATTAGAGGGAAAAAATGGGAAAACTAGAGAGGGTCCATTATGTCAAAGACCCCAAAGTTTCCCCTTGTTGGGGTATAATAAACCTCCTCCCAAACCCAAGGAAAGCAATTGGTTATTGAAGGAGAGGATCGGCGGATGAACCATCAACCACCCCCATGAATGGAGGCATGGACTGACTGAAGAATGTCAGCCCAAAGTACCACAAGGTCTGGCAGACCTAGGCTGACTCAAGTTTCCTTCTGACAAAAGGAACAAGATAGGTGGAAAAACCTTCCTGAGGAAAGGGGGTGCAAGGAATACATGCGCAGACAGTGGAGAAGAGGATGCGCATGACACTCTACATAGAGCAAGAGACACCAGACAAGAGGGCGCGAGGCTCTCCAGCTAAGAATTTGGCAGAAAACATGACCTGAAGCAGAGGACCATGAGCTTAAAGCTGAGGAAGTATCTGACAAACCTCGCAGGGTGGCTATGAAAAAGAGAGGGTCTCTGAGAAATGGCATGGATTCCCTAGTGATATCATGTCTTGGCACAGCAGTGGCCAGAGTGCTAAGAGTGAATGCTTGTGAGCCTATGGTTGGGTGGAAAGGTGCACACCCACAATTAGTGAGTTGGCTGCAACCTATAATAGATAAGTATACTCATACCCTGTGTAATTTGAGTTGCAACTGTGAAATAAAGTTGGAGATCATGTGAATGTTTAGAGATGTGCATGTTTGCTTGATGGTTGGATTGTGTCCATTTATCTTTGGCTTGACTATGTTGATTTGTACACGTAAATGCTCAATCCCTGTAGTGACTCAAGTTAAAACAAATGAATTGTGAGTTTGTCGACCTTGGGCATAGCTCATCTGTGTTTGTTTACACTTCCAGTTATTCTAGGCCTCCTGGATAAGGCAGTTTGTTAGGCTCAAGAGAGGTAGTGCAGAGGTGCACAGAGCCTACACCAGTTACGTAGGAGTGGATAACTCTCTAAGTTCTAACTTCGGAAGAAACACAAGGAGCGTCCCCTCATTTCATTTGATCTACCAGTAAGCTCATGAGGTATAACGCTCTTAGAGTGTAGACAAGGGAGTGCATTCCCTGTACCTTTCACCCGCATGACCGAGGGCTCATGCCCAAGACCTTAACTCATTTACGGCTGAAGGAATTAGCATGTATGCCCACAAGATTCTTCAAAGGACCCATGTGACCAAGGTTTGAGAACCCTGCGCTAGGCCCGAAAGGAGCTGAGCCTTCCCAGCTTCATAACTCTTGGAGATCGGAGCTCCGGAGTGTTTCGACCCTATTCTTTTGTAAAAAGGTCGAAGACAACTGATAGTTACGGTTACCTATAAGGTTGATCAGCGCCTGGCGGTCTCCCTAACCGTGGCAGATAGATCTTCCCCATTGTTAAATGTCGATCCTTTCTTCCACCCCAAATTGTCATGAATCATAGATCTGGGAAGGATTGGAGGTCTCCTTGTCCGTTGGATCTACATGAAGGAAACTTCGACAAAGTTCCACTTCAGGAGAGTGGAGAAATGTTAACACTGAAATTCCCGAAGGTCGGAGTGGCAAATTAATATGGATCGTAGATCTTGTGATCCTTCAGAATTCCCCCTGGCCGTTAGATTTAGCTCGAGGTCAACCCGACGTTGACCGCTCTGGGGAGAACGAGGAATTTCACCGACAACTCCCTGAATGTCGAATTATGAATCCTCGAAGTAATGGAGGTCATGGATCTGGAGACTATGTGGACTCCTACTGACCATGAGATTGAGGGGTTGGGAAACTATTGATCCAAGGTGATGTGGTACCCTGACGTCATTCAAGGTGATGTGGACCCACAGTATGCATGCCATGTGTCACCTAGATTTGTACATTTGCAAACCACACGAGCCCATTAAACTGTGAGACGTGTCACCCCCTGTAGGGGCCATGTGTATGCTCTATCTTTCCAAGTGTCCACCGTTGGGTTCATCTGACAGGGAGGATACTCAGGATCCATCGGTACTCACCACCATGTATTACCCGTCATCCCACACGATAGTGGGTACTTCAGCAGTCTAGGACTCTAAGAGTCCAAAAGTCTGAGGTATCATGTCATAGATTTGTGTGAGGACATGAAGGTCGGGGCCACGTGGAGTTATCTTGGGATCCTTTGCAACTTCGCTAGTCTGGCGCTCTGGAGGAATGAGCGTGTCAACCCTCTAGGACTCTCGAAGCCCGGAGTCCCAGGATTAATCATGACTGTTGATTGGGATTTGAGTTGTCGGATGAGAGACCACATGATAGGAGATCACGTGGTCTGGGAGCTTAGCACTCCGGAGGGAACAGGAGGAAAGTTGCTATGGAGCCAAAACTTTTGGAGCTTCGAAGGTCAGAGTAAATCTTAGGCGTCGCCTCTAGTTACGCGTGATGTCAGATATTATAATCTGGAGACTTAACACTCCAGAGGATTTGGGGTGTGACACCTCCAAAACTCCTGAACGTTGGATCTCCGAAGTAACAAGAGTCGCAGATCTATGGATCTACGTGGAATCTTACTGACCATTAGATCGAAGGGTAGAGCAGTTATCAGTCTAAGATGACGTGGCTTGATGATGTTATCTGATGGGATGTGGACCCGCATTAGGCGTGCCACATGTCACCCAGTTTTGGTCGATTCATAGACTTTTTATGTCGACTAAAGAAGTACACATGTCACCCCCTAAGGAGGACATGTGTCACCCCTTGACCCTTCTCACATGTCAGTTGTTGGTTCATGCCCACCTGGCCAACATGGATGGTGAGGTGTCCGTGACTCCAGGAGTCTGGATAGTTTTGGGGGTTCAAAAGATTCAAACGTAGTATGATAAAGAAATATTCAATGAGAATTTTCAATCGTCGAAGGTTGAAAGTCCAATGACGATAGTCGATTGCTGAATCGCCAAAAATGTAGCACGAAGACCGTCGATTGTCGACGGTCGAATGCCGAAGAGGGGACGTTCAATGTAAATCGTCGAACGCCGAATGCTAAAGGGCTGAGCAAAAATGGATAGATTACAGGACTTCGGGGATTAGTAAATAGGAATGTTCAGTGCCGAATGTCGAAGGCCCCAATTAACAATGCCTGGGTACTTCGGGAGGCCATAACTTGCAGACTAGAGCTCGGATTTTAGTGCAGCAAGGACCGTTGGAAAGTTCATGGCGAGTAGAATCCACCGGATATTCCAGAGTTAGGATTTGAGATAGTTAGGAAGAACAAAAATTTGATTCCCCATCCCTAGAAATGGTATTTAGGGGTCGAGTGTGTTATAGTGTTGGCTAGAGAGAGTTCATTTTGTTAAAGAATATGAAAAAAATGAAAATGTGACCACACTCCACAAAGAAAATATACATAATAAGAATTGTAGTATTTCCTTTATCAAATACACACACATACTATATAGAAGAAAATTTTGGCTTTCAACAAAATATGAACCACCACGAAGTTATTTACAAAAAAAACAAAACAAAAGAGTGCAGTTAGTTCAATGTCTAATTGTATTATTTCTAACATTCCCTCTATAGAGAGCATTGAACCAATCAGAGCTCCCTCACAACAAAACATTGTATATATAGTGTTAACTACTAATGCATATAATCATCTGAGACACTAAAAACAACACTACCAATAATATAAATTACTTGCACCTCCTCCAATTAGAACATGTGCATCTACTCCATAATAAACTAGCCATATATTCTAGTTGTGGATGTGAAGTTTTACAATTTGCATAGCATTGCCAAACTAACGTAAGAAAAATATTTGATCACCCAAATGTTCCCACACTTGCACACATGGAGGTAGAGCATAGTCACCTTTCCAAATATGCATCAATGATTCCTCTCACCTCTTCATTTATATCTCTTCTTCATGAAGGAATGCAATTGCCATTCTTCACAACCAATAAGGAGTGAGATTATACAATATATGTTTCCTTTGAAGTTGATCCAAACATCATGCACAACCACAATTTGCATGCACTTTCTATCATGCATGACAAAAGAAAATTCTCACACAAACTAGTGGGAGAATGATATTCCTTTGTGAGAATAAATCCAATCAACAAAAAAAATCACTTTCTACCAACAATGAATGTGTTGATGTTTGGATAACATTGGGAATACATTCTTCATATATATATATATATATATATATATATATATATATATATATATATATATATATATATATATATAT
>ML808407.1:196115-211514 GCA_009831015.1 Picea engelmannii
TCGTTCTCAAATGTGCGCGGCTTTTAGCGACCACAGTCGCACATCGGGCGCATGTGCGCTTTTCCTGTGTTTCTGGTCTGCGCATGTGCACGCAGGCCCTGTGTAGTCATAGCGCACCTTAATTTTATCATTGGTTGTATAGTTTTGGACCTTTTGGAAATGATTTTGTGGTAATTTTGGTCCATGTGTGACCTCATAACTGTTTGACGATGCTGGATTCTTGTAACCATTTGCGGACGAAATTTCAGTGATAATAAGCAGCCCATGGGTGTCCGGAAGTCCAAAGTTTCACAAAGTATAGCGCCAAAGCAAAAGTTATGAATTCCCCAAAGCCCCAAAGTAAGCATGAGTCGTTGATCTTGAAGGGAACACGTGGCGTCCGATCCAAGTGTTCGGGGAAATAAGCTTAGAGATTTTTGAAGTGGGAAGTGTGTAAAACTTTCAAAGCGCTGAAGCCCGAAGTCCCGAAGGGAATCTGGACCATCCGTCAACAGGGACATGTGGCAGCCAATCTCTCACTTCAGGAGTTTTCCTCCAATAAACTCTTCATGTTTCACATTCAACAGCGTCGAAGTCTCAAAGGCTCGAAGTCCTGAAGTAGATCGCGTCCATCTGAATCAATACTGCCATGCATCATTAGATCTTTCACTCTGGGATTTTTACTTCAGGAGTTTTGAAATGAGAAACACGTCAAATTCCCGAAGAGCCGAAGCCCAAAGCGTTGAATGGAAGAAGTCATGAAGTCCCAAAACCTCCGGAAGTGGCAAATCTCCCGAAGGCCCGAAGTGAATCTGAGTCGTTGATCAACAAGGGCCATGTGTCGACAGATCCATAGCTCTGGGTAAAAGTGCATGGAAAAGGATAAGGTTTGAGATTTTATTTTTCTGGAGCCCGAAGACCCAAAGTAGCTCTCGATCGTTTATCAAGAAGGGAGGAGAAGGGCCATCGATCTGGTTGAAGAGGTCAAAGTCCCAAAGCAGGAGCAGAGCCATTGATTGAAGCAGACGCATGTCAATAGATCGACAGCTCCGGGTAAAGCACAGAAGGTAAGTGAGATTTGAGTTTTGATTTTCTCAGAGCCCAGAGACCCGAAGTGGATCTCGGCCATCCAAATACATGAGACACATGTCATCAGATCCATGACTCTGGGTAAAATCCCTTGGAAGCGCAGGTTTGAGTTTTTTTTTCCCAGAGCCTGGAGTTGCAAATGAATCACAGTCATTGATATTTGGAGGCCACGCATCGCCAGATCCTTAGCTCCAGATACAAGCGACAGAAGACAAAGGAGGTTTGAGGTTTGAAAAGTCCGAAGCTCAAATTGTCAAGCAGATCTCGGCCATCAATTCGAAAAGGGAAGATCTGATCCGTCGATTTGAAGACTGCCAAAGCTAGTCCTTTGATCGGGAATCCTCATCTCAAACCACAAGATCAATGGTCACTCTCCATTGTGGGGTTGGAAGGTGCCCACATTTTAAAATTTCAAGGGTAGGCTGCAATCGAAACAGTGGTTTTTAGAAAGGGGCGCATGGTGGTTCGTGGTGAATTGTGGGGGGAAAATGGTTTTCTTTCAAACCAACCTTGGTCACGCCCGCAATCGCACAATTGCATAGGGTCATGGCCCTAGGTCACATTGAAGATGGAGCATGGGAACAGGAGCTAGCCCCGGAGCCCTGGAGAGCCAAATCCATGGCATCCATCAACACAGACAAGTGGCACCCTTATGGTCCTGGCACATGGCCGCTCCCTGAGCATTAACTTTCATTCAATCTCTAAGGAAAGTAAATTAATGAAAGTAGATCTAGTGGTTGAAACCTCGGCTCACTCCATAAATGGAAGGCATGGAAGGCCCGACCGTGGGGACTGAACCTCAGCCTGTGGTACCCCTGTGGGAAAATTTTCCTGCAAAACCCATGTCAATCTGAGCTCGTGTCTAACAAAGGGGTGTACGTTCAGTTTGACAAAAGAACTCGCTGACGCAAATCTTTGATTGTAGTGACCAGGTCACACTCTTAGTAGTGGCGTATTGTTCTGAGTATAAATATATAGTTTTAATATTTTGTTAAGTTCATCAACTGATTGAGTAGAGCTCCCTATTTTGTAACGTTTTGATGTCAGAACTGTTCTTTGGTTATGTATCAAATTTGAGACTTTCATGTTAATAGAAATCAACTTCTTTTCATCTCTCTGTAAAAACTATGCTAAAACGCTCGGGCATGGAGGATCCAGTTGAGGGTTGTTATGTTGTAATGTAGGTTTGATTACAGTGGCATCGTGACCAGTTTTAGTCATATCCCTTGTTATCTTTCTCCCTCTTACACTGAATGGCTCGGGCATGGAGGATCCAGTCGAGTTCTCGTAGCTGGATTGTGATGTAGGTTTGATAATTGTGTTGTTGTGACTGTGTTGTTTGGACAAATTTCAGTGTCTGAAGCTTGTGCTCAAGAGTGATCTTGAGTCTGAGTTTTTCTTCTCCAAGATTCTTGAAAGCCTAATTCTCATAGCAGTCTTGTTCACCTTTCTCACTAATTCTTCCCTCTGCTCACACTTAAACTCAATTCACTGACTGAAGTTAATGTGGCCCTCACTTCCCTGTGCATTTCTTGTCCAGTTCCATGTTGAACATCATTCATATATTGAGTTTTTTCCATTGACCTCCACTCATATAAAACCAACATCCACCAAAAACTTTGATGGGTACTGGGCTTATCCTCCCACAATCTGAGGGTGACTCTCAGTGCTAACATTCTTGGTGTCATTGTCGGGGAACGAATTGAAGACATTTCCCTGGGATAGAACGAGAAAGAAGTTATGATTTTGAAGGTGCATCAGATATCAGTACCATTGAAGATTGCAACTTGCACCTGGCGACTCCATTGTTTCAGTTGTGGCTCCTAAAAGAAGACACACAAGTTCTACTCTGCAAATGCCTCTAGCTACACCTGAATTTGACCCAGAGAAGATTATCAAGAAAGGAAAGCTTTCTCGAGAAGTTTTTAGTTGTTGTCCCAGATTGAAAATCTCCATGGGAGAATGATAATGACCATATATGGTATTTGATGGTGAACAAAGACCAGACACTTTCAGACTACACATCATTCACCTAGCGACTCCATATTTAAATAATCTAGTGGCGACTCCACAGTTTTAAGAAGTCATATTTCCAGATGGAATCCATTTTGGCTCACATGTTTTCTCCTTTTAATTTCTCTGTTGTTCCTGGTTTTCCAAATATTGTTCCTACTATCAATGAGTGGGGTGATTTTTTGCCCATATTTAGAGAACATAAAGATGACAACCCTACCGAGCATCTCCGTGAGTTTCATGAAGTCATGCATTAGTGGGAGATACATCATGAGGATGTATTATTGAATCTGTTCATGTTCTCATTAGTGGGAGATGCTCGTGAGTGGTATCACTCCTTGCCCCCTGCTAGCATCTCCTCCCTGGAACAACTTCATGCAGATTTCAATGCTCATTGTCAAATGTATTATTCCTCTGAGTTAATCTATCATAACTGTTGTGAGGAGTATAGAGGTGGCGTTCGTAACATGGTTCATTCTTTCGAAAGTTTTGAGTATGAGGGACATCCCCCGGAGGAGCTGATGGAATTGATACAATCACTTTTCGCAAGTATAGAGGAATTGGAGGTAGATTTTGCTCGCCGCTCTGATGAAGAAAATGCAGAGGATAATCCTGTCCTGGAAACAAAGGTTCTTTACAGCCCTTCTTATGATGAAGAAGTTATGTTGGATACTGACCAAGAACAAACAACTTTTGATGGATATCCCAGCGAATACGAAGAAGAGCAGATCCTCTCCATGGTTCATGTTTATGGTGATTGTGAATCTGATCCTGGGGAGAGCCATGAAGGAGAAAAGGGTGAGCCACATCTCTCGGCTATCTTGGCTCCTAGATTTTCCCCTTTAAATTTCTCAGCCATAGTTGGTTATCCACATCCAGTGTTGGATAGAGATGAATGGGATGACTATCTTCCGAGATTCATAAGAAGCAAGCATGAAAATCTCGGTAAGCACTTATTAGAATTTCATGTATGCATGCTCAAGCATGGCTTCTTTCATGAGGATGTATGGATCAAGATGTTTGGATTTTCTTTAGAGGAAAATTCTCTTGATTGGTGTCTATCTCTCCCTACTGCTAGTATCCATTATCTGGAGGATTTTCACGATGTTTTTAATTCATATTACGAGAAGACTTACCCGACTCATCTTGTTTTTTATGATTGTTGCAAAAAGTTGTCACTCCACATTCTGCAGATGATAGAGTGTTCCTCGTGTGATGAGTCCGGAAAAGATCTAATTGAGAGAGAAAGCGAGGAAAAAAATAAAAGAGTTTTGCGCTCACCAACCCCTGAAGAGTATTCAGAAGCAGAAAGCATAGGTTGTCAATCTTCTTATGAAAGTGAAACATCCTACTAAGAGCAACATGATAGAGAGAAATATCCATCCATGGATACACATGAAAAGACTTCTTGCTCTCAGCTAGCATATGTTTTCAGAGCAGACAAAGGAAAAATGGAGGAACTAGAGGTGCAGTTCATCTCCTGTCTTAAACCTGTAAATGAGAAAATATCACCTTGGATCAGCCGACCCGCATCGGTCCGCTACCCACCTGTACACTCTAAGAACATTGAACAACGGGTGAGAAATAAGGAAGTATAGGAGGTAATTTATTACTAGTCGAGCTTTCCTGATTATAAATTTTGTGACCCTGTGGGGTTGTATATGGAGTTGTGTTTTCCAAAAGCATTGGAGCCTGCAAAATTATTCATATTTTCGTCATTTGGAGGTATTTCCATTTTTCCCATACATGTTTCTTTGTGCTTTCATACTTCCCTTACTTTTTATGAATTATTTGCAAAAAAGAGAATAATTTTATTACCGAGCAGTCTGGGTGGCTATGGTGGAAGTTTGCTTTCACCTAGAACTTTGTAAAAATCGGTTAGTCTAGGAGTGTACATAAATAAGTTCCTTGTGGAGCCCATTTGTTCATTTTCGTTTTTTAGTAGAGTAGTGTACATATTTCCCTGTTTTCTTCGGCAAAAGTTTTGAGCTAGACTCCATAGCCCAACAACTAAGGCACTGAAACAACACATTCTTGGCAGCTCGTAGGGAGCATGCCATCCCCTATGGATCCAAATGTTATCACATAAGTTTGTCAAGGCTCATAGGTGTGTGTCGATATACCCGAATCTGTAGTCTTTCCCTATCTCTATCCTTTTCGAAGACCAAATCTTAAGTTTTTCCCCCCTTCGGCTTGTAAATCGTTCTCTGTTTTCCCTTGTTTATTTGTGCACCCTGGTTTTCCTTAAATATCTTACCCAAGTGAAATCTTGGCCCCAAGCCCCTCTATTTTTCTCCAAGGATGAACACTCATCTCCTTTTTCAGTCACTGGTCTCCCTATTTTCCCAACCCACAGCCAGTCGCCCAAATCCTTGTTCACGCAGGCCGCATCCATGGACACAAAGGGCGACATTCAAAGCAGCACATTTTGGGCTTAAAAGCAGTAGGCAGTTGTAATCCTTCAACGGTGGATATTCCAGGAACATTCCAGATCAACGGCCCATGGCCGTCTGGAAGTCCAAATTTGCGCAAAGTATAGTGCCAAAGAAAAAGTTCTGAAGTCTCCAAAGCCCCAAAGTAAGCGTGAGTCGTTGATCTTGAAGGGAGCACATGGCGTCTGATCCAAGTGTTCGGGGAAATAAGCTTCGGGAGTTTTGAAGTGGGAAGTGTGTAAAAATTTTGAAGGGTTGAAGCCCGAAGTCCCGAAGTGAATCTGATCCATCCGTCAGCAAGAACATGTGGCAGACAATCTCCCACTTCAGGAGTTTTCCTTCGATAAACTCTTCATGTTTCACATTCAAAAGCGTCGAAGGCCCGAAGTCCCGAAGTAGATCTCGGCCATCCGAATCCAGACTGCCACAGGTCATCAGATCTGTCACTCTGGTCGTTTTACTTCGGAAGTTTTGAAATGAGAAACGTGCCAAATTCCCAAAGAGCCAAAGCCCGAAGCGTCGAATGGTCGAAGTCTCGAAGTCCCGAAACCTCCGGAAGTGTCGAAGCTCTCGAAGGCTGGAAGTGAATCTGAGTCATTAATAAGCAAGGACCACACGTCGAAAGATCCATAGCTCTGGGTAAAAGCGCATGGAAGAGGATGAGGTTTGAGATTTGATTTTTCCGGAGACCGAAGACCCGAAGTATCTCTCGATCATTTATCGAGAAGGGAGCAGAAGGGTTGTCAATCTAGTTGAAGAGGTCAAAGTGTTGAAGTAGGATCAGAGCCATTGATTGAAGTGAATGTGTGTCAATAGATCGACAGCTCCAGGTAAAGAACAGAAGGTAAGCAAGATTTGAGTTTTGATTTTCCCGGAGCTCGGAGACCCGAAGTGAATCTCGGTCGTCCAAACACATGAGACACGCGTCATCAGATCCATGAATCTGGGTAAAATCCCTTGGAAGCACATGTTTGAGTTTTTTTTTTCCCAAAGCTTGGAGCCATGGATGGATCACAACCATTGATCTTTGGAGGCCACGCATCGCCATATCCTTAGCTCCGGATACAAGCGACAAAAGACAAAGGAGGTTTGAGGTTTGAAAAGTCTGAAGCCCGAATCGTGAACCAAATCTTGATCGTCGATTCGAAAAGGGAAGATTTGATCCGTCGATCTGCAGACCACTAGATCTAGGTCGTTGATTAGGAAGCCTCATCTCAGACCACAAGATCAATGGTCACAATCCATTGCGGGGTTGGAAGGTGTACACGTTTTAAAATTTCAAGGGCGCGCCGCAATCGGAACCGTGGTTTTTAGAAAGGGATGCATGGTAGTTCATGGTGAATTGCGGGGAAAAAAGAAGTTTGCTTTCAAACCACCCTTGGTCACGCCCGCAATCACACAATTGCGTAGGGTCATGGCCCTAGGTCACATTGAATATGGAGCAAGGGAACGGGAGCTAGCCCCCGAGCCCTGGAGAGCCAAATGTGTGGTAGTCATCAACACAGACAGGTGGCACCCTTATGGTCTTGGCACGTGGCCGCTCCCTGAGCATTAACTCTCGTTCAATCTCTGAGGAAAGGAAGTTAATGAAAGTAGAGTTGGTGGTTGAAACCTCAGCTCACTCCATAAATGGAAGGCATGGAAGGCCCAGCCGTGGGGACTAAACCGTCAACTCGTGGTACCCTTGTGGGCAGATTTTCCTGCAAAACCCATGTCGATCTGAGCTCGCATCTGACAGAGGGGTGCACGTTCAGTTTGACAGAAGAACTTGCCGACGCAAAGCTTTGATTGTAGTGACCAGGTCACACTCTTGGTAGTGGTGTATTGTTCTGAGTATAAATAGATAGTTTTAATATTTTGTTAAGGTCATCAACTAGTTGAGCAGATATCCCTATTTTGTAATGTTTTGATGCCAGAACTGTTCTTTGTTTATGTATAAAATTTGAGACTTTCATGTTAATAGAAGTCAGCTTCTTTTCATCTCTCTATAAAAATTGTGCTAAAACACTCGGGCATGGAGGATCCAGTCGAGGGTTGTTATGATGTTGTAATGTAGGTTTGATTACAGTGGTATCGTGATCAGTTTTAGTCATCTCCCTTGTTATCTTTCTCCCTCTTACATTGAATGGCTCGGGCATGGAGGATCCAGTCGAGTTGTTGTAGCTGCATTGTGATGTAGGTTTGATCATTGTGTTGTTGTGACTGTGTTGTTTGGACATATTTCAATGTCTGAAGCTTGTTCTCAAGAGTGATCTTGAGTCTGAGTTTTTCTTATCCAAGTTTCTTGAAAGCCTGATGCTCATAGCAGTCTTGTTCACCTTTCTCACTAAGTATTCCCTCTCATCACACTTAAACTCAATTCACTGACTGAAGTTAATGTGGCCCTCACTTCCCTATGCATTTCTTATCCAGTTTCATGTTGAACATCATTTATATATTGAGTTTTTTCCATTGACCTCCACTCGTATAAAACCAACATCCACCAAAAACTCTAATGGGTACTGGGTTTATCCTCCCGTAATCTGAGGGTGACTCTCAGTGCTAACAGCTGGAACATATTTCCATCGAAGGATTTCAACATGGTATTAGACGTATCAAGTTTTGGAGAGCCAAGATATTTACAACATGCAATGGACATAATACAAGTCAAGGCTCCTTCATCAACCACAGTGCGAAGGATGTTTTTCCCCATTACTCTCAGCTTAATTTGAAAAGTGATTTGGTGGGAAAGCCTATGTTGAACGTGGTCTAAATCAAAGGTTATGAGGCTCGAATTTGATGGATCGACCCCTCCTATAGCTCTTCAGTAACTACCCTTTCCATAGAAACATCCTTGGAAATGGGTGGTAAGAGAGACTTTGTGAACCACTCCATCAGGAGTTGGTCCATAATATGGGTCTTGCTCATGATACGTCTTTATCTCCACTCATGTATATGATCTTAAATGTGAGTGGAAGTATCTTGATGCAGAGACATCAAAATATATGTTCCTATATCATACCGTATAGTAAATTGATAATGCTTGAGAAACACCATAGCCAAGTCATTGAAACTATTGAAGGAAACGCCCTTGAGATATATTTACCATTTGGTGGCACTTCCGGTCAGGGATCTCTAGAAAATATGTAATATTATACTTTCATCCATCAAGGAGTTGGATGAACACCACAACTAATATGTCATTATTTGTGTGGTCTTCTCCCAGCTTTCCGTCAAACTTGGGCATGTCAAATGGGCTCTTAGCGGGCATAAATGGCCATGTGGGATCGTGGGAAATGGGTTCATTGGTTAGACGTGAAAGATTAGTTAGGTCTAACGTTGCCAATAAATGCAACAACATATGAGAAAATGAATATTGGGATGAGGATGAAGCTCCTAGAGTCCCAGATGAACCTTGCAACCCCCCCGTGTTTTTTATTCTAGAAGGATTGGATGTTCCAGAAGTGTAATTTCTCATAGGAATGGAAGAACTCCTAGGAGCGTGGCTTATCCCAAGACTAGACATGCCCCGAGGGGTAGGAATAGACCCTAAAGGAAAAGTAGTCCCAGAATTAGCCCCGAGGAAGAACCCCCCAGGACTGGATGTATGGATGAAGGGATAGACACTCCATTGTGAAAATTTCCCCCCAGGGGGTGTGTCCCTAGGGAAACGTGTGCTAACCCATGGGAAATTAAATCCTCTACTCACATTGTTGCCCCCAAAATGACTAGGGACAATCCCAAAACCACTAGGAATGTTCCACCTAAATGGAAAACTAGCATTAGACAACACTGGGCCACTCATAGGAATGATGGAGGTGGAAGGAATTTCACTCCCCATCCTAAAACCAATGCTCGTCCCCTTGCTGGAAAGAGATGCAGGTGTGGGCATCATAATTGACGGGATGGGTGTGGGAATGCTAAGTATACTGGCAGACGGAAAACAAGACATGGTCAGCATCCCCCAAATGGAGGCACATGTAGAAACGAGCATAGATGGTGTAGGTCCAATGTCACTTAAGGAAGGAAACGTGGACATCACTAGGATGCCTCCATACATTCTCGTGGATGGGCTTGATGGCTCAACCACATTGGATGAAACACTTGGGCCTGACATGGTGTGAGGGTCGTTGAACAAAGAAAAACATTCACTAAAGAAATCCCTAACTTGGACTACTATAGGGGTATCAGAATGAGTCAAAGGAGGGTTAAAGTTGGGTGGAATACTTTCATTATCCACTTCCACTTCAACAAGCCCACTCTCTTTAAACCATAAATGAGTCTCTTTGAATTCACAGTCACCTAATTCATGCTTCTTAAGAGGTGGTTGTACCTCCATGATGGTCTCAATTCCTCATAATCAACATGAGTGATGATTCATCCATAGTGAAAAAAATATGTGAAAATCAAAACACAATTCAACCTAAGGTTGATGTAGACTTGGAACCAAAGAGCACACCCCTAAAAAATCAAGGACAACAACGAGCAAACCAATGGCTCAGAGGGGCTTTTGAAAACCAACCCTATGGGGGAGATGAAGTCGCCACGAGATTGGCTAGCGAAGGTATGAGGATAAATTACGATGACCTATGTGAAATATCCCTGACAGGTGAAAGTACCCTTTATTAGGGTGGGCACCCTCTGGGGGGTTTGGGACTATGATTGAATGTCTTCCCCAGGTACTACAAGTACACCCCACCTGCAGTCACCTCTGTAGGCTACCTAGGAGTGGTCACTAAGTCTACCACCTCACAATCAATGAGAAGGTGAACAGTCGTAGGTCCGACCACACATAAGGGAAGGATAACTAAGCCTAAATCCTCGAAATCACTACCACACAGAGAGGTTTGGCACCAACGAAGCCCCCATATATGTAGTAATCGAAGTAGTATATCAAACAATAAAACAAGCAGAGAGGGGTAATCACCTTATTTGTCTCGATGTGACCTCGTGCTTAAGTGTTGTGTTAGAGGAGGCTCCCAACACACTGGTTGCAAAAATGGATTTACACTCTCTATAATGACTCTAGATTTCATTTAGTATCATTGGATATTTCACTCTCCAATCCTATTCTAAGGCCCTAATCCTATCTAATGTTGGTTTGCTAACAAAGAAAAAGAGTCTAGTATATTTAAGATTACAAATTTTTTTTCTTATGGTTGTTTTTTAAGTCAAGGGAAATGGATGAAACTTTTAGTGATGTTATGACTCTTCACCAACTAAACAAATGCAAATTGTTCAATTCCATGATTCTAGCCATGGGAGGGAAAGAGGCCTTTTCCTTTTTCAAATTTGACAATACAACCTCACAATCTCAAAAGTAACCATGCAAGACAATCAAAAACCAAAATCTCAACAATATTTCAAAATCAAACACTAAAATGCACCTTGTCTTCAATGTTCAAAAGCTTTGTGTATGCAAATTTTATTTTTTGTTGTTTTTTCAATTATAATGCAAAAGTTTTCTTAATCTAGGAAAGAAAAGCGATCTACAAATTGAAAACCAACAAATCAACAAGCAAGAGCTATAGAAAATTGGTGGTGATGTAAGAAAACACACTCCAATGTCTCTACCAAAATTGCAACCCAAAACTCACAAGGAATATGGATCTAGCAATGTAAAATAAATTGCACAAGGGAAACCCAACCAAATGCAACCGGACAAGAAACACCACCAAATATGATTAGATTTGTTGGGTACACATCCCAACTCAATGGATCACTCAACAATAAGGAAACACAAGCAAGCAATCCAAGCATACCTCAAATCCAAATCTAGGACCTAAGGTGACCCAAAATGGCTCAAATAAAGAGATGCTCCATGGAAATAGACCAATGACAAACCCCTAATATCAGATACATCCATATTTGATGAAAAGAAACCTAAATATTTTGTAAATTTAAAATCTTGCATGGGGTGTCGTGGTTCATATAGCCTGCAATAGGCGACCATATGTAGGTAGTCACTAGTCACTAGTGTGCAACAAGCGACACGATCACTCTGTCTTCAAAAGAAGACAAACGAAAATCTACAATTTTTTTGAAAAATAAAAATACTTACTCAGATCTTCCAGATCTGATAATTATACTCTCTAAGGGAGTGTTAGGGAAGAGAATAACTAACTCGAAAACATCGAACATAGGAAAATAAGAAAGGGAATAAACTAGAAAAGAATCAAAGATTCTTCCTTAGTGGATTCACCAATTCTATTGAAAAGAAAATCTCACCAAGGGAATAGTAAGATCTGCCTATTGATCGTAGATAAGGGAATAGTAAGATCTGCCTATTGATCGTAGATAATTAGTGGGATAGAATTTTATGGATTTCCCTAGATCCAAACAATATGTTTCCTATTTTATTCTAAGAGATAATAAAGAGGCATACCTTTTTCTTTGAAGGTCATCCTCGTGTGTCCTCGGCTAGTGTAGTCCCAGAGATCCAACTCCAAGCTCCTTCAACTTTCTACCTGCACACAATAGATAAACAATACCAATCTACAAATTCTCTCTAGCATTAGGAAATCACAAATTCATCTAGATCTATCTCGATCTATTCAAGGTGAGACCAAATCTAACATATATCATTGAACATGAACAATATGAAGGGGGGAAACCAATTATATATATATATATATATATATATATATATATATATATATATATATATATATCAAAATCAAAGAAGTACATCAATGCACTTTACCTCTAGGTGTAGATGCACTCATCTTTTTCCCTTGCTCCTTTCTCCTCCTCAGATTTTCAACCAATCTAGGCAACCTGACTGCAACCAAATGTACAATGGAGAAGCACCTTTGTATTTTGGAAACACAACTCTGTCAATGATTCTTCCTCCTCATGCTCAAGATTGGCCTTCCTTATATAGATTCATGGAAGAGGCTTGGGAGAGCTTCTAGATATTCTAGAGACTAATGGAGACTCGAATGTTATGAGTTCCAAGGCTCGTTCCATGAAGGACCAACTCATCCATCACTTACCTCTTTGAAACTCTGTGAATCTAGAAGGTTACATGGGAGGTCGCTTGTTGTGCACTGTTGACTAGCGACTAGGTCACTTGTTGTACATTGTTGACCAGTGACATGTCACTTGTTGTCTATGAATGACTAGCGACCCTCAAAAACTCATTAAATCCTAAGTAGAAGAGTGTGTCTCATCTTTCATCTTCTATTGTGTTCCTCCTGACACCATAGGGTGGAAATTAAGGTTATAACAATCTCCTCCTCCATCTAGGTTCATCAAACTTAACTTCAATGGTGCCTCTAAGGGTAATCCAGGTCTTGTTGGTTTTGGAGGTATGTTCATAGATGTTGAAGGCAAGGTCCTCCACCTATTCACGTGATTCATCAACATAAATTCTAAAAATGTATCGAAAATATGGGATCTACTCCAAGGATTGCAGAAAGCTCACTTTCACCAGTTCTTTAAACTCATTGTGGAAGGTGATTCTCAGCTCACTATTCACATTCTCATTCTCCTTTAGCATGGATCTCCTCGGAGCAAGATTTCAGATAACCGATGTCTTGAGACTCTTCTAGATCTTCTTTAATCAGCTATCAAGAACATTGTTGGTCTTGTCCCATCGCATATTAGAAGAGAGGCCAATAAACTTGCTAACTATTTGGAAAATGAAGGGATCTCTAACTCATCTGCCACACTGGATTCTAGTTGGCAAGATCTTAATGAAGAGCCTCTAAAACAATGATGCCACTCATTATCCATAATGGATCTTAGCCACCCGTATTGGGTGACAAATGGCATGGAGAGCCATGATTATGAGGTAGATGGTGATGTCGCGATCTATGAGGATGATGTGAGGGATTTATTTTTAGCTTGTACACCCCTCGTTGCATCCTCTGTCCATTTGAACCGATATGATCCTTCTCCTCCACCATTTGATCCCTACTTGAGAGAGAACGATGTGCAAATGACGCCAAAGATGGTAGAAGCGTATGTGCCAAGAGAAGCTCAAGATGATGATAAGCATGCTTCCCTTAATGACTACTAGTTACCTATTTGGCCTTGTACTAGCCTTCATTATTATTGAGTGTGGGGAGAAGTTGTTAAACATGGGTAAGGATCTGTCTTGGGTTGTTGTCATTTATCTTTCTGAAAGAGTCTGGAAGGATTTGGATTATTATTTTGGTCGCCTATGTCTCCTCGGTCAAGTCACACAAGAACTTCTACAGGTCATAAAATGTGGGCGACCCTTGGGGTGGAGAATGTGGTGGCCCATTACCAAAGCTCTGTCTCCTCCACTGCTAAGGAAGTCATGTAGCCATTAGAGGAGGAGGTGAAGCTAATTAGGTATTACCAAGAGGATGATGTCGTGGATAAGTAGGTGGGATAAATAATCCTAATTTGGGTTGCTCCAAGAATAGGGACACTAAATTCCACTGCACTATGGAGCTGTATTGGCATGAAAAAACCATGGTGGCTCAAGGGATGTTGCCTAAGGAGCAAGATTACATGAAATTCAAGAAAACACTGGAGGTTATTGACAGCAATAACAAGTTGTAGTTAACCATGGTATCTTGGCTTGTAAAACACAATGGACGCTCTCTATAGTTGGCTCAGGACAATGGGCTTCCTTTGGGATCTCGTCTGTCTCCTTTGGTTGTTGGGGTAGATGTGAGCTTTTCCAAGGATTTTCCATGGGTTCATACTTTGGATGATTGATATTGTCCTACTTTCATTTTTGTTAGTTTCTGGATATTATCATTCTTTTGTAGACTCAATTTGTTATGTCTTTTTTTTTACAGGTGGCTTGGTTTCCCTTCGGGAAGGACAACAAACTCTTGGTTCATTGATGGATATCTGGGTTGAATGTTGGTTATGACAACAATTATGTACATTATGTTAATACTTTAATAGAAAAAAAAAATTACAAAAAAAAAGCAATTGAAAGTAAAAAAAAATATTTAATCCACCTATAGGTGTTTTCTACTTCCCGATATAAGGGAGATGTGTAATTCATTATGTGCTCCATGTGTCAACTCCATGTTGAGCACTAAAGGAATTACACATCTCCCTTATACCGGGAAGTAGAAAAAACTTATAAGTGGATTAATAATTTTTTTACTTTCAATTATTTTATCTCTGTGCCTCTCTCTATATCTAAAGTTGATATAAAAATATTTTACTTAAGGTGGATATTGAAATATTTTATTTATGACCCACATGAAAATATTTTTTTGTTATTAATATTGTTTTTTAATGTTATGTGTCAACTCCATGTAGGGCATGGAAGGAATTACACATATCCCCCATACAAGCTATAGAAATCACATTTTTCCCAACAATAAAGTTTTACTTTCAATATATATAAAGTTGATATTAAAATATTTTACTTAAAGTGGACACTGAAATATTTTATTTATGACCAACATTCACTTGTCAACTCCATGTTAATCATTAAAAGAATTACACATCAATTAAGCATTGAAGGAAATATGCATCATTTATGAATTGTATGTATGTATGCATGTATGTATATAAAGTTGATAGAGATGTTTTGAAAAGTGAATAAGTTATGTTTTATATTATTAAGGGTAGGGCAAGTTAAAAAGAAATGGTTATCATATTCAACCTCTTTTTAATTTTTTCAAATTTTATAAGTTCATCCATCTCAAAGTATTTTAGGTTAGTTTATTAACCAATTTCAATATAAACATCATGAACATTACCTTATATAACAATATTCATTTTGTTCTTTAAACTCATTAAATTGTAAAAAAAAAAAATTGATTAATCAAATTCAACTTTATAGTATAAATCATTTCATTATCATTATATATATCTTGTCTTTAAACTTTATAAATATATATTTTATCTTTAAACTTTATAAATATGTGAGGTTTAAAAGTATCTATATTATTAATTTTATTACCTT